>AYEL01082772.1:0-60989 GCA_000484575.1 Olivierus martensii
AAAAAAAAATTAAAAACAGATAATTATGGTTGTGTTTATTTTTCTATTATTCAAGCAATGAATTATTGTAAATTATATAAAATATAAATATAGATATAAATGTGAAAAGAACATCCACAGCTGACCGATCAGACGACATGGCCAACGCCGGCAGCGGAGTAATACATTTTTAGCATTTTTAGCACTTCGCCGGTTAATGACGTCTTTTCTGACGTCACTATCAGTTGAGGTTGAGACGGAGTATAGTGTTCTAATTAAATGGAAAGTAGCGTCATCTGTTGACCAAAAAAATGCGAAGCATTCAAAACTTATATCCTTTTCAAAGATGACCTGCCTTATATGGTAAAGAGCTTATGGATTGTAAAGAACAAGTCATCCAATAGTATAGTATAGAATAGCCGGTTTCTGTTTCGTTCATCCAATAACAGTTTATCTTTTATCATCGGTAACAATTTGAAATGTTTATCATCGTTTCAAAAATTGTCGAATTCATACTTCATATTTCATGGTTGTACTATTAAATATTAAACTAAATCTCTTATCGCTTAAAATTAAATAAATACAAAGAATGATGTCATCGTCCTTTAGTATTTAGCAGTAATGACGGATAATATAGCTGTTTGTAAGCGAGGAGAAATATTGCACAATCAAGCTAGAAATATTATTTTAAACGTATATAGGTATTTTGGAAGGCAGAAATCTATTCGAAGTGACATTTTTAACGAAACATCACTAACTACTGGTGTTTCTTTATCAACAATTAAAAGAATTGTTAAGTAACTGAAGGAAATTTTTAAAATAAATTTTCAAATTATAATTAATTTTAGAATTTATAAAGTAAATAATTGAAATATTTTAATCTGATTACTATGTTTTAATTCAAATAACAAGTCGAAAATGGTAATAAATTCTCTACTGCGATCCATTTTACATCGTATCACTTATCGTAGACTATTACATATGGAGCATTGTTGAAAGGGTCTCTAATATGTTGAGACATCCTAATGTGGCATCTCTCCAGGCCACTACTGAGACAGCGTTTTCGAACCTGGATAAGCAGGTGTTGCGCAGGGCATGTCATCATTTCCGGTCAAGGATTGAGGCAGTAATTGAGGCAGAAGGGAATTACATCAAGTAATTTTAATCTAAAGGGATCCCAAATTAATGTGCAAATGATAATTTTATTCTTTTTGTTAAATAAAATTTTGTTTAATTAAATTGTTTATTTTGTCCGGATTTAGCTGATGCACCCTGTATAGTATATGCAGTATTGAACATTGGTCTGTGCCCCAGAACAAAGAAGAGATGACTTTCATAATGTTCAATGCTCTGGAACACTTTCTTTTAAGATGTAGCAGTAGGAATGGAAGTTGAGGTTTTGGTTGAAAATAATGCTCAGAAATTTTGCTTCATTTATAATGGCAGTGGCGTAGCTAAAGCAGGGACAAAGGGGTGGCCACTCTGGACAGCATTTATGTCATTAAAAAATTTTTAAACACTTTTTTAATAATAATAAGAGTAAAATTAGTAACTATTCTGAGATCAACTATTCCCACAATTCAAGATCAAACAGAAACTTGAAAAGAAGGTAAAGGTCCTGTTGAACTTTTAAAATTTATACAAAAATATAGGCTGCAAAACTCCATTCCTGACATTGTTATAATATTAAGAACATTTTTAACAATTGCAGTCAGTGTTGCTAATTGTGAAAAGAATTTTTCCAAATTAAAAATGATTTAAAGTTATCTTAGATACAGAATGAGTTATTTATGATTAAGAACTCTTTCCATATTATCTACAGAACATTAACTAACAAATGAAATAGATTTTGATATCATCATAAATGATTTTGCTAGTAAAAATACAAGAAAAATATATTTGCAATTTTATATTTTAATTTATAAATAAAAGAAATAAAATTATCTTTTTTTAAACTTAATTTTCAAATTGTATCTAGATAGGCTTGATGTGTATTATGTATTTCCCAAAGGAAAGGCATCAGTTGACAGACTGCCCTGGCTAGCTCAAATTGTAGTTACGTTGTTGATAATGGGAATAGGAACACCACCCTGGAAGACCTCCAGATCCAGATGGAGGCCATGTCGCCAACAAAAGGGGATGCAGAATGTCTTTTGTGGTGCAAATGAAAACCCATTACAGATGACCATATACTGATCTAGTTCAAAGCAGTCTGTAACTGTCTCCCTATTAGCCTCATGTTTGTGGACTGGCAGATTTGGAAATCATCAACACATAAGGAGTACTTCACAGTCAGAATAAGCAAGCTGTGATACTGTTGATTTTTAAAACAATGTGCAGATTCCTACACAAACCAACATAAGGAGTACTTCACAGTCAGGATAAGCAAGCTGTGATACTGTTGATTTTTAAAACAATGTGCAGATTCCTACACAAACCACAAAGATGAAACTGATCTTCACCTTTGTGGTTTGTGTAGATTTGCAGATTTTCATCAAGAACTTTTTTACACTGTCATTCCTTTCAGGTCTACATTGGTTCAGTTTTATCTACTTCTCATATACAGGAGGAAGGTGTTCCTCATGGCTCTGTTTTAAGTGCCACATTGTTTTAAAAATAAACAGTATCACAGCTTGATTACCCCAGCTGTGAAGTGCTCTTTATATGTTGATGATTTCCAAATCTCCTGCCAGTCCACAAACATGAGGCTAATACAGAGATAGCTACAGACTGCTTTGAACTGGATCAGTAAATGGTCATCTGTGAATGGGTTTTTGTTTCATGGTAAACATTCTCAATGTCAAAAAAGATGGAGACCAGATGTTCATGTCTCAAATAATAAACTAAGCAATAGTCAGAGCCAGATTTGCATTTTTATGGGCCCTAGGACGAGCAAGCCTTTGTGGCCCCTAAAAATTCAAATCAGCTATGTCTAATTTTAAAGGTTCCTTATAACTTATAAGGAACGTTTAAATTTTACTTTCTATCTAGCACTTTAATAAAAACCCATTTTTTCTTAATTTATAAAAGTTGAAAATTGATTGATAGTTTTGGGGCCCCTAGGATGTGACGAAACCTTTAAAATTTTACTTTCTATCTAGCACTTTAATAAAAACCCTTTTTTTCTTATTAAAAGTTTATAAAAGTTGAAACTGATAGTTCTGGGGCCCCTAGGACGTGGCCTAGTCGGCCTATTGGTAATCCATTTTTTCTTATTAAAAGTTTATAAAAGTTGAAAATTGATTGATAGTGGGACCTCTAGAATTGCGAGGCCCTAGGATTCTGCCTATTGGTAAATTCGGTCCTGGCTATGGTTATGGTCACTATATGGTTCAAGGACTTTGCAAAGACAACTAGTCAAAGCAGTTGTTCTATAGTAAGAAGGATTCTTAGGATCTTTTCCTGACTTGGGGAAAGGGATAACAATAGCTCTAGTTCAAAATGATGGGAAAACATGCTCTGCCTAGATTTGATTATAAAGGAATAAAAGATTTGAGAGTGAATCAGGGAAATATCAGAGTGAATATCTCAACATGCTGTAGTGGCTGAATTCAGGACCTACAGCAGTGTTGCATAAATAGTTTAAAGATGTGTGAAGTTCAATCATTATGAAAGTAGTATTATAATTGTTAGGTGTAGAGAGCTTGAAGTTCAGGGGAGCATTCTCCACAGGTGACTTTAAAGACTGAAAGAATCAGGATAATTGCTGCTGTTGGAAATAGACACAAATGATGAACCAAGCAAATCAGCATACTCTGATAATCACTTACAAATGTTGTACTGTTATATTCAAGCATGGAAATGGGCTGGAATGTTGTTGTTTCATTTATCTTTCAAATCTTGTCTCATACCACCTTGGAGCTGTAGAGGACATGATAGTAAAAACATATCTCCTCCAAAAATCCCTTTGACTCTGACATCAGATCTTTTTTTTAAATTGGCCTTTACATGTCTGAAGGCAATTCGGTTTCTTTGAATGGGATAATGGCAAAAAATACCCTATACTTCTTCTGTTTCTTGTGGGCCACTTCACAGTTGTGATTCCACCAAGATCTATGATATTTACTAAATTTCAATAATGTTTTGCAAATAAATATTTCAGCTGCCTCTATAATAACTCTGTGACAATTTCAACTACATCATCAATATCAGGGATTTCAACCATAGCTGCAGAGTGAAAGCAAGGTTGGTAAAAAGCTTCCAGTCTACAAACTCAATCTTCCATCTTGATGGACAGGATAATGATAGCTCTCTGGCTCCAAGAAGATTGTCTTCAGAGCCGGATTTGCATTTTTAGGAGCCCTAGGACGAGCAAGCCTTTGGGACCTCTAAAAATTCAAATCAGCTACATCTAATTTTAAAGGCTCCTTATAACTTATAAGGAACCTTTAAAATTTTACTTTCTATCTAGCAATTTAATAAAAATCCATTTTTCTTATTAAAAGTTTATAAAAGTTGAAAATTGATTGATAGTTTTGGGGCCCCTAGAATTGCAGGGCCCTAGGATGCGGCCTAGTTGGCTTATTGGTAAATCCGGCCCTGCCAACGTGCCAACCCTACTTTGGTAGCAGATTGAGTGTGTAAATCGACAGGTCAATGGCAGTGAAAGTTCAGTTGGATCCTGTATTAAAAAGGACAAGTTGATAATGAGTGATAACTTTGTCCTACCATTATTATTATTATTATTATTATTATTATTATTATTATTATTATTATTCCCCACATGTAGTGATGTCTGATGAAATTGCCTAGAAGGAGATAAGGGGTGGGCAGCTGATCAATCAGTGATATCAGATCTGCTCCATCTTTTTTTTTTTTTTTTTTCAGGTTTTTTTTTTTTTTTTTTTTTTTTTTTTTTTTTTTTTTTTTTTTTTTTTTATCAGGTGGTAGGTAGATGGAACACAATGTAAAACAGGATCCAACTGAAAGACGTACAGTAATTCCCTGGAGGTTGGATTATAGGCTAAGTGCTGAAGATGAAATATAATGGGATTAAAATTGCAATCCCACCATTGGCACGATTGTGGTGTTGTCCTTTCAACAGATGATATATCTTCTCGAGGAAACTGCATCTCCAGGTTTCAGACCTGTCTTCTAAAGATGGAAGGGGGACAAGACAAGAGAACTGGGAGAAGGTTACAAGATTTTCTACAGCAGTGCAAGTAAAGAGGGCAGAAATGGAGTAGGGATCATCACCTCACGAAAGATGAAGGAAAACATCATAGAAGTAAGTCGCCGAAATGACAGGATTATGAGGATGAAGCTGGACATAGGGGAAACAATCCATGTTGTTAGTGCTTATGCGCCACAGGTTGGTACAAGTATGGAGATGAAAGATACTTTTTGGAAAACCATGGATGAAGAACTAAGACAACTGGAAGAGAAAGATAGAGTTATCATCGGAGGGGACCTTAATGGACACATTGGAACCAATAAGAGAGGCATAGAAAGAATCCATGGAGGGCATGGTTTTGGGGACAGGAACCAGGAGGGTGAACAAATCATTGATTTTGCTGTGGCTTTCGACTTTGCCTTGGCCAACTCTTTCTTCAACAAGAAAGAAGAGCACTTGGTCACCTTCAAAAGTGGTGGAAATAGCACACAGATTGACTACTTTCTGTACAGGAGAAAACATCTGAAGGAAGTGAAGAATTGCAAAGTCATCCCCAGTGATCACGTAGCAACACAACACCGTCCAATGCTCATGGATCTCCACCTCTTGAGGCCTGCAGGCAGGGAGAAAGTGAAGACTAGGGTTAAGGTGAGGAAGACCAAGTGGTTCAAACTAAAAGACACAGTTTTGAGGAGCAGATTTAAGGAAACTGCCCTGCAGAGAGTTTCCATGGACTTTGAGGATGTTCAAGAGTGGTGGAATAGAAATGCAGAGGTCATCAGGTGTACTGGCAGGGAAATCTTGGGAGAAACAACAGGAAAATGCTGGGAAAACAAGGAAAGCTGGTGGTGGAACCAGGAAGTGCAGGCAGCAGTACAGGAGAAGAGAAAGGCAAAAAAGAAGTGGGACTCAACACATGCCCCAGCAGACCTAGAAGTCTTTAAGGTCAGGAATAAGCAGGCAAAGAAGAAGGTGGCACAGGCAAAGGCCAAGGCATGTCAAGAATTGTACGATGACCTAGAAACGCCGGAAGGGCAGAAGAAAATATATAGCATTGCCAAACACAGAAGCCAGACAGCAAAAGATATTACACACATCAAGCAGATCAAGAATGTCAATGGAGAAATCCTGAGGAACACTGGGAAGATACAGGATAGATGGAAAGAGTACTTTGAGGAGCTGCTAAACGTCGAGAATGAACGAAAGTACCATGAAGATGGAATACCAAATGAGGGATTGACAAGAGACATCACAAAGAGTGAAGTAAAGGTGGCACTGAAGCAGATGAAAAATGGGAAAGCAGTAGGGCTGGATGGAATCCCAGCTGAAGCCTGGAAGGCCCTTGGAGAAGAAGGGCTGGACCTACTATGGGACCTCTTGGGGAAGATTTACAGAGAGGAGGAGATACCAGACGAATGGAGAGAAAGTATTATTGTCCCAATTTACAAGGGAAAAGGGGACATCCAAATGTGTGGCAACTATAGAGGAATTAAACTAATGTCACATACCATGAAGATCTTGGAGAGAATCCTGGACAAAAGACTGAGAGCTGAAGTTAAGATTGGGGGTCAACAGTTTGGTTTCATGCCAGGAAAATCAACCATTGATGCAATCTTCTGCCTGAGACAAATGATGGAGAAGTTCAGAGAGAAACAGCAAGAACTCCACCTGGTCTTCATCGACATGGAAAAGGCATATGACAGAGTACCAAGACAAGAAGTTTGGAGAAGCCTCAGACTTAGAAATGCACCAGAGAAATATGTCCGGTTAATCCAAGAAATGTATAGGAAAACCACGACAAAAGTACGAACCTGCCTAGGAGAAACGAGCAGCTTTGAAGTGGGTGTGGGTCTCCATCAGGGCTCGGCACTGAGCCCTTATCTGTTCAACACAGTGATAGATGTCCTATCAGAAAAGGTCAGGGAAGAAGCACCTTGGAACATGCTATATGCAGATGATGTAGTTTTATGCGCAAGATCTAGAGCAGAGGTCGAAGAAAAGCTGGAGAATTGGAGGAAAGCTTTAGAAGACAGAGGACTGAAAATCAGCAGAAGCAAGACAGAATATTTGGCCTGCAACATAGGGACCCAGGAAAATGAGGAGCTGAAGCTAATGGAAACAACAGTTAGGAAAACAGACCACTTCAGATACCTTGGTTCGATTGTGGATGAATTGAGCGAGACAGGTAGAGAAGTGAATAACAGAATACAGGCAGGTTGGAAAAATTGGAAAGAAGTCTCTGGAGTCCTATGTGATAAGAAGATCCCTGTGCGTCTAAAGGGCAAAGTATACAGGACAGTGGTGAGACCAGCAATGCTGTATGGAACGGAAGCACTCCCCCTTAAGAAATCCAATTTACAAAGGATGAAGGTGGCAGAAATGAGAATGTTAAGATGGATGTGCGGAGTGACACGAGCAGACAGGATTAGAAATGAACACATCCAAGGGACAGTGAAGGTTACGGATATTGCAAGTAAAATCCAAGAAAGTAGATTAAGATGGTTTGGCCATTTAATGAGAAGAGATGAGGACTACACGGGCAAAAGACTTATGAACATAAAAGTTGAAGGAAGGAGGAAAAGAGGACGACCCAAGAGAAGGTGGCAAGACATCGTGGATGACGATCTGAGATCAAAGGGTCTCAGAAGGGAATGGACAAAGGACAGAACGCAATGGAGAAAGCTCATCAAAAACAGCGACCCCATATAGAAATGGGAAGGTGCTTGATGATGATGATGATATCAGCAAGATTGTTATGGAGATCATGACAATTCCACTGAATAAATGGATTTAACATAATTGTAGTTGTTGAAGGGGGAAGAACTGATGTTCTATCTTTCTTGTTCTTTGAGCTCTTCCCTCGAGGTGGGGAGGAGGAATTCACTACCTCCATCTGTTCAGACAACAGACCTGTAGACAGTCTGCAAACTATTCTGCAGGCGAGTAAGAGATTTCTATATATACATTGATGGAAATGGTGTTTACAGTCTTTACTATAGCTGCAAAGATCATTGCCATATGAAATGGTGCAACCTGTTTGCATGCTTTGACATATGAGATGTTCTTATTGACTAGAACAGATTGAATATCCTTCTTGACTTTCCATGTAAAACAAGATCGAGAATATGCTGGATGATCACTTCCACAATTAATGCAATGTATTCCTACAGAGCAATTTTCTTCACTGTGGTTCTCCTTACCACATTTTGGACAGATGGCTTTTTCACAGCAACATTTTGCACCATGACTATATTACTGACAACTGTAGCATCAAAGCATATTTGGCACCTATAGCTGGATTTTAAAATTTAAATATCCAGCAATGATGGAATTGGGTCGCTGCAGAGTATTGAATGTTAATATAATATTATATGTTGGGATTTGCTTGTTGTTGAGATGGATGGAAATGTGACAGACAGGGAAGAAAATTCTTGTAATAGCATAAAGATAAACTGTTAAACTGCTTTAATTGCTCTAATAAAGTTCCAAACTAAAGCACACTAAGCAGTGAAAAATAATTTATTGTAGAAAACAAAAGCACTTTTGGTATTATCAATACCATCATCAGTTGTACATTCGAATACATAAAATAGAACAAAGGAACATTCTTTAAATTTGACATTAAACAATATTGATATAAAACAAATGGAAATAAATAAATAAATAAAAGAAGCCAAAAAAGTTGGATTATGTTGTATTATTTCACAAGGAGGGGGAAGGGTTAAAAATAACTTACTAAATATTTTTATGCACTGTATATTTCCAAGCATTACTTAGACTATCCACTTGCCTGATATTAATAATATTATCTATTTTACTGTTTTCAGGATTTCAATCTTTTCAACATTTGGTAATGTTTTACGATCTTGTACATTCTTTATAATACCAGCATTATGCCAAAAAACCTTAGTGTTTTTCTCATAAGTTCTTAGAGCTAGGGCGGTGTTGAGGTTACCCTTCGAAATGTCTTCCTTGTGTTCTGCTAATCTGTCTTTAAAATTACGGGCTGTAGCTCCTATATACGTTTCTAATTGGTTATCATCAACATTTTGTATAGGGATTTTGTAAACTCCCGATTTATAGTCATTAGATCTTTTAGATTTATCATTTCTGAGCAAATTGAAGATTGTGGGGCCTCTCCTGAAGGTATGCATTTTATTTGCTAACTTAAGTGCAGATTTAACTGTATTACTAGAGTGAAGTCTATATGGCAATGGAAAACAGTCCGACGGGTTAGGTAAGTGCACATTCTTGTAATAATTCTTCATCACTTATGTTCATCAAATTTGCTTCAATAATCACCCCTTCTTGATGTATTGAGGGTTTTTGTGCAAGCTGAGGGACACTGGTTTGTCAGATAAATGTTTGCATTGCAAAAAGACATCATCTTTGTTATGCTGGACTTCAAGTAATAGGTCACCAGATTCCATTTTTTTAATATTATACACATCTGTCAATATGCTGTGTATGGCCTTCTCAATAAAAAAAAAAAAAAATGAGGATAGTTCCTGAAGAGCATATCAGATTCTGTGTGTGCTATGATGAAACAGGTTGAAGTTGTGAGGAAGTTAACTTTGACCTGTCCTATTTTTATTTTATTATACACTCTATTATGAAAAATCAATTTAAATGTTCAATTAATGCAACTGAATTGAAATTCTGAATTATAAATCATATAAATGAAAAAATGATTGATTTTTGTATTGTTTTAAGTACTATATGTCCTTCTTAAATATTAAATTATGCATAATTATTTCTGGGAGTGCTGGTGTCGGCATAAGTCCGATAATCTCTAAATTATATACATCCCAAAATTGAAAATCTGCCAGAGCCTTGGTAGTCTAGCTGGTAAGGCGTCGGGACGGTAACCCGAAGTCCCTGGTTCAATTCCAGGCCAAGGCAAATTTTTAATTTTGGGAAATTAGTAAAAATTAAAGTTCAATTATTAAATAATAGATGGCGCCACCTTAGCCTAAATTTAAATTAATAATTATTAATCTGACAGATGGTGGCACCGTAGCGTAAATTTAAAATTATTATTAATTTGGCAGTTAATTCAAAAATAAACCGCTAGGGGAAGTTTGGCTAGTTTAGAATCATTTGAATGCATAATCATTGTCCAAGAGATATGATAATGACTTAATCTACCAGAAAGCAACATTCCAGGAGGATCCATTGCAACATCTATTGGATAAGTTATAAAGTTTTGCTGATATTTGAAATTTTTAATATATTTTTTTTTTCTATATTTATTTTAAAAATATATCTAATAGTATCAAACTAAGTGCAACTCACAGAAACTCAAAAGGATTTATAAAGTATCATTGCATAATCTTCAAGATATTCCAATCTAAAGTTATACGTGACATTAATGAGGATAAATTATTATATAGATGATAAAATTTATTAAAAAAATCATTAATTACAAAATGTATTTTGAAATTTTTTTGTTTACATAATTATAGAATTACTTTTATTGCAAAATTTCAAATATCACATATCATCCATGCAGATTTTTTGAATTTATATATGTTAAGAAAATTATTGGAATTATATTAGCAATAATGAATAAAATAGAATTAATTAATTCTAATAATATATTTCCTAAAAATGTTTTATCATATTTAAAATTTAAAATGAAATATAATGAAATTACATTTAATGCAGATATATAAACTATAAATTTGAATTATGTGAAGTTGAAAATAGTGTAACAGATATAAATTTTATTAAGTCATAAGACTTGTAACTTTGATTTTTCTAAAGCATTAATATTCATAAATTTTTTAAAAATTTGCATATTTATATAAATTTAATATTTTTTTTTAATTTTTAAAGGTATTTAGCTGAAATTTTTAAGGATGTCTCCATTTTATCATCTTTTCTATAACACATAAAAAAATGTTGGTAAATCTGATCTGGTAAAATTTAATTCTCTATTTTCCTTTTATAAAAATCATTAATCTTCATTATATTTGAAAAAATTTAAATACTTTAAAGTAAACATATTTATTTTCATTAATTGTTACTAATTTTTTCATTTTATTTAAAAGAAATTTACTTTTTCATATGATTTGTTCATGTTCTATTGATTTGCAGCATCCACCATTTTCTTAACCAATATTTTTTTATTTTTCATCTGATACACCTCTATATTGACTTTCATACTAATATTTAACAGAGTGAGAAAGGTGTTCAATATAAATAACACACTGCTATACTCAGTGGCTCACCTACATTTAGTCTCTTTTTTGTATCTAAAATTCTCTTTAATTCACACACAATAAAAATGCAATACAATAAGTCGTAGATTTATGCAATTTCAATTTATATGATTTCAGAGATAAGTGGATGTGTAAGTTTTTCTATATTTGTTCAATTTCAATAAGATGTGAATAAAAAATTCACTGAATTTACTTCTTTGGAAAAATATTACTTATAACATTAAATTTTCTTATCTGTGCATTAAGTATGCTAAATTTAATTTGGTCATTCCATTTGTTAATGTGCCATTCTTATATTATTGTTAATTAGCTGAGTGATGTTTCCACCTTAATAGAAGCCAGAATAGTGGAGGTCATAGTATTTATAATTTTATTATCTCTAACTGATTAATGATAATGCACCAGAGTATATCATCCAATGGATTTGAGCTATAGAAAACTGTCTGACGCAAAATATTACAATGTTTAGTCTTCTTTGTATCTTCTACTCCTTAGACATTCATTTACAATTTGTACATAGTATGAACTTTGCAAAGATATTCCATTAGCACATGTTAATATTTATACATAGAGTAAGTAGTTTACAATAATATATTTATATATAATTTGGTATTTAAATATTTATGAAAACATTATTGCTCTATTTTATTTATTCCTTTTATGTTTATTTCTACTACTACATATTGGTTCATATATATATATATATATTATATATCTAAGACAAAAACCTAATCTGTTTATCATAACCTTGGTTACAGAAAATTTAAATTTCAAAAGAAGTTTGAATTTTAAACTTACTCTATTCTGTTTTGTATAAGTGTAATGATAATTTACTTCTGACTGTTAAAGATGGCCTTATTAGATTAAACAGCTTATAGTTTGTGAATTATTATTTAATAAAATCACATTCTACCTTAACCATGCTTGTTTATATGCATTTTGAATTTTCCAAGAATTTCATAATTTCAAAAAATATAAGCTAAAGTGAATTGAAATTATGTTTATACTAGTGCTGTTATAGTTTGTGAATTATTATTTAATAAAATCACATTCTATCTTAACCATGCTTGTTTATATGCATTTTGAATTTTCCAATAATTTCATAATTTCAAAAAATATAAGCTAAAGTGAATTGAAATTATGTTTATACTAGTGCCACATTGTGGCATCACTTTAGTACGTAAACAGAAATATGACATTCCTCAAGTTAAGAATATTCTAGTTATGAACTTTTTGTATTTACAAACATGCCATTTCATTTTTAAATTTCAAAAACTCTTCAAGAATTTTAAATATTATAATGGCAGAATGTTGTAGTGACAAATAATGTAAAACTACACAGTTATTTAATATATTATGGCAGTATTTTAAGATAGAAGGGATTTGATCAAAAAAATTCTTGTTTTACAATTGAAACTTTTTATTCAAATCTCTGAAATAAAACACTTCTATTTGGTCCAATTATGAAATATGTAATAAAAAAAAAGAAATGTTTTGGTACTTCTTTGTGCAGAATAATGGTTTCCAAATTAAACAAAAATGTACATACTAAATTTATAACTAAAGAAGTACTTATACTGTAATACTTTGTTAATATTGTGGTGAACAACATTATTTTTCTGAATTGAAATTTCTGCAAGTAATTTTAATAACTATTGGACTGTTATTTGAATATTCATTGTTATTATAATTTAAATTTTTTTATGTGCTATAACAATATCAGCCAAGTGTTTGATAAGTGTGGTGCAAAGTCGTGGATTAGAACGGATGCAATACTATTAATTCTAAACTAAGCCTAACGGTCTAGCGACTGCAAATTCCAGAGTTTGGCCAGAGCTCAGGTCTTTAACTAAGTTCTAACTTAAAACTAATTAATTACAAAACAATTTGACAACAACGTAATGTCTAACTGACAAAACGAAACCGAAAATCGGAATTTAAACTAAAAGTACCGATTAAGTGTTAAACAAACAACGATATTAGAACTTACATTAATAAATTGAAGAACTTTATAAATAAAAATAAAAACTAACTTGCTTTTTCTCAAACACCAAGATTTAAAATTGTTCAAAAAATCAGCCTTATATGCAAGTTATTAGACAGATTTATTTACTGCATAACGTTTTCAGACTATTTTTTGTCCCTCTGTAAAAAGAATGTAGCAGATAGACTGTAGCACTGAAGAGGGACAAAAATTCTAATCTTAAATTCTTATTAAAAATTATTCTTTTTCTATCTGAAACATATTTTATTTGAAATAATTATAGTATGCTATAATTTATAAATTATTTTCTAAAATTTTTACTTTAAATCTTAAAATAAAAATCATTCCTGAAATTCTTTTATAAAATTTTCTATATTTAACTTGTAGTATATAATTTTTATCATTTTCAGGAAACAAGAAGGAAATGAAATGACAAAATTTGCATTTGAAATTCAAAATCAGTGTATTAAATTACAAGGAATTATTGAAAAAATGGTAATTTTTTATTTTTTAAGATATTGTACAAATTTAACAATTGGTGAAACATATCCCACTAAAATATTTTTTATAATCTTATTTATTCTTAATAAATAATTTTTTTTGTACTTTATTTTTAGCGAAAATATTAAATTTATAGTAGAAGAAAATACTTGAAATATAAATTTGAAATATTTTTATTGAAATACTATTTTTCTGAAATGTTTTAACAAAAAATTTAAAGAAAATTATTTAACATTTCATTTCATTCATTTTTTATTTTATATTAAAGAAATATTATTCATAATTGTCACTTTAAATGATACTATTTGGTAAGCAATAAAAGTAAAATTTTTTAAAAATAAATCCAAATGATTTGTTGCTTTGCTAAAATTTCTTAATTTAAAATTCAGGTTGTTAAATTTTTTAAAATATGTTGAATTTTAAAGACTACTGTAGTAATTTTTAAAATTATCTAATAATTACATTTTTTGTTTGTTTTAAAAATAGGAAGAAATTATTTGTAGGATGAATAAAATAAATGATTGCTTCAAAGCAATTTGTGAACTACATTCCTACCAGGATTATAAAGAACCAATATTTCAAGTATGGTCAACACAAAAATTTTGTAAGTTAAATTTTATCTTGAAATAATTTTATGCTAGACAGACTATGATAATTTTATTTCAATGAGATCATATATACCAATAACAGTCTTTATGCACATAAACAAGCAAAAATACTGCAAAATATAAAAAATACTATAAAATATTTTATTTTATATTACAATAAGGAAATAATAATGTATATGATAGTTTTATTTATTTTTAATTTTTATAAAAAAAATCATAATGGAAAAAATCACTCAAAGGAAAAAATATTTAAATAAAATTGAAAGACTAGAATTTTATTTATTAAATAATAAAGAAAAAATTTGTGCTTTCCAGAATCAGAGATTGTATTGCAAAGTTTAATATTGACTACTATAATTAATCAGTTGAAGATAGAAAAACTCTAAATGTTTAAAAATACAATCATCTCCAATTTATTTCCTCTTGAGATGCATCATTCCACACTTACATCATTTTCCCCAGATCAAATTTAATAAAGCAAAAAATTTATCTCCATGTTATGTTGCACATAAGTCATCCTTATATCTAAGCTTCAAGTTGCCAACTCACTATATATATGCTGTCTTGTCATCAAACACTATCTAATTCAACTCATGAATTAATTTTTGATAACATTTCATACTTATTAAATTTGAATATAATTGTGAAAGAAGATAGAGTTGACATTAAAGGATGATCACTTCAAATAATAGTAAGTTTTGTGCTTCCATCTTGGAGAATCTGGGTTTCATAACCATAAATTTTTCTGTGAAAGATTGTCTATATTTGTTGAATCCATCCTTTACCTGAAAATCAATCCCATCATGTGTAGTAGGTAGCCCATAGTGTATGCTGGAATAATCTTGCTACTTAGTAAATAGCTTCCATTTGGAAAGCAGTTTAGTATCCAATGGAATAAAATACAATTGGAAAAGGGACATTTAAGATTTTCTCAATATCCTAGATATAGAAAATTATAAAGGAATAATGGATAAAACAATGAAGGGCATTAGGAAGAAATTTTGACTTTCTTCATCAAAGATATTCATGAGTTAGAAGCTCCTTCAGAAGTTGATCTCATTGCTCAAGAAACAGAAGGAGTCCAGACATTATTGCAAAGATCTTGATTTAGAATTCAGTGCTGAGAATGCTTTGAGTTTCTGAACTTACATGATCAGTAGTTCATGCTTGTTTATCTTATTGAAAGTTGGAAACAAAGTCCATTTAAAGAATTTTGAAGCCTGAACTTGAGAAAAGGACAATGATAGTTTCAAAATTAACTGAAAGCTTCAACTTTTTGAAGCTGGGATCAACATTCTTGAGAACATTGATTTCAATGAGCAGCAAACAACAATAATTAGACAAGGAATAAAGTGATTTTGATGCATGCTTGTTAGGAGATTTTTGAGAAAGAAGACGAATGTTTCTCTCTCAAGATGATATTGCTTGATTTCCTCAAGTTATTTTAAAAGACTCATGCATTGCAATTTGTATTATTAGAAATTGAAGATTATCCAGATGATCTGGATATAGTTAAAAAAAAAAACGTTTCTTAATTGTTATTCAATTTATAAGATTTTATATTTTTGTATTCCTAAATACAGAATTAGGATATCTGTTTTTCTTGTCAAAATTTATTGCCCAAAGTAAAATTATCCTATTTTTATCATTACATTTATGAGAAAATATTTCTCAATTTATATTGTCTTGAATAATAATGCTGATCTTGAAACCATTTAGAACTTACAATACTGAAATCCTGGTCAGTTTTTCTGGTATTCAAATACCAGTACTGGTATAAAAATACAGGTTTTATTTGTTATTAATTTAAAAAATAATTATGATTTATTCACATAACATCCTATTCTTTATAAAATCATCAATAATATTTTTGACAATAGAACTTTAAATATTGAATAGACATGAATATTGGAAAAACTAACTTAAATTGTAGGAATCCCCAACATATGTAGATCTGTATTTACATAAGATTTCTTAACTTACAAAAAAAATCTACAGATTGAAGCAGACAAAACTATAATGCAGAGATAAAGCTGCTTTTTTATTTATTTCATTATTTATCATATGTACATTATGTGCTTATTAGGCTAGTTTTAGTTAATGAGCAGGATCTGAACCTGGACTCCTGGAAAATTAGAGGTATGGAACTCAGAATTGAATCCAGATCCTCCAAGATTGTAAGCAATTGGTTTATGATATGGCCATCCAGCTGACTTATATGATTATTTTTTAATATTTCTATTTTTAATGTCATGTCTTATGTGATAAACTATTACTGTATAAGATATACTCTGAAAAAAGTATGTTATGTTTCAACTTATGTAAGGTTTTGTGAAATGATTTATTTAAGTCAGATTTTCTATATAGATCTTACTTAACATAGATGAAATATTACAGACAATAATATATGCAGAATTTGGATTCTTTTTTTATTCTATTTTAACATTATGATGATTTGAAATTTTTTTTTGTATAAATCTTTATGGAATAGGTATAATCCATAAGTATACAGTCGAACCTCGATAACTTGAACCTCTATTACTCGAATTTTCAATAAGTTGAAGCAATTCTCGTTTTCTGAATGGCCTTCCAATAATATACATTTGTATTCATCTCTCTAAGTCGAATTTCTATAAATCGAATTATTTGATATCTCAAAACTTAATGTTCCCAGAAATTTTGTTTATTCTGTAACTCAAATTTAAATTTGTTAGATATGATAATTACAGATTACGTATTAATTTTTTATTTTTGTATGACCAGCCATCATTAGGAAATTTGTATTTTGAATAAACTATGCTGCGTTCATCATACTGTAATTGCCAAATTGTTAAAAATAGCCAATATAGCCTGACATTCAGATGCACTTTGATTGGCATCACTGATCTGACACCGGAATCGGGCATCTGACTGTTCTAACTTCAATTTTTATGTAATGCAATTTTGTTTAGTTCTAATTAAAGTTCTTATACTGTATTGGTCTCTTAATTAAGAGTGTCTCATGAAAAACAACAGGAAAGTCTATTTTTTATCTTATAAACACTGTTGATCCATTGCCCTATGATATAATCAGTAGGAAGTCAGTGAAATCAATTTTTTTGCCTAAAAAGGTTAACAATAAGTGCACGAACAAAAACAGTATTTTTTACTGTAATAACATACAACTTTTTATGCTACATTTTTTATTATTCCTAATTTGGATACAGATTTCATTAAAATCGGCCCTGAGAACGGATAAAATTACCAGTGTATAAAAATACTACACATACAGTGGATACTGTGTGTCTACGTAGGCCTACAATATTATTATACAACTATCATTTGCAGCATATTGGCAAATTTAACAGCATTTCTATAACTTAAATTTTCTATAAGTCGAAATTATTTTAACATCCCTTGACGATTCGAGTTATCGAGGTTCAACTGTATTTTTCTCTCCATAAAACAACAGTTTTATAGAGGTTCCTTATTGTATTAAGTGTATACAATAAATAAATTAATTAATACTACTGATTTTGCAGCTAAGAGATTGTTATACACAGTATAGATGTGATAGAAACATGAACATATCAGATCTGGTTAAATAGGATCAAAAATTTACAGTATCAATTATGTACAGGTATTTCTCAACTTATAACAGTTTGTATTTACAACAGTGATGTAATCAGTAAATTTTATGATTGGTCAATGTAATTCCATGGGTTCAAATCCCTAACCCAGTGATCTGATATATGGAAAGCATTCTTTTTCGTGTCTAATTCTTGTAGTTTTGTGTCTTTTATGTTTATTAATATAATGTTTGATATCCTAGTAAACATTAGTAGAAACAAACTCCATAAATTTTTGGCATTTATCACTTACAATTGCTCTTATTTACAGTGGCAGGATTCAAAACTGAACTCCATTGTAAGTTGAGGACTATCTGATAATATTTTTGTTTTTAGTAAAAATACAAATAGTAAATTAAAAATGCTGAAATACTAATACCTTGTTATCTCGAACCTCTATCTCAAAACCCTCAATCAAAAAATTTTTTCCGTGCACTTTTGGCATTAAATCAATGTAATTTTAATAGTTATCTCAAAGTATTTTCTTCAAAACCCTTGTTATTTCAAATTAATTTAATTTTTGTGCTAGAGAAATAAAAATACAAATTTTCCCTCACTTTCAGAGTCTAAACAAAGGATTTAAATTTAATAAAAGAACGTAAATGTGCTACCAATAACCTGAACAGGAACTTTGTGCATGCTCAGAATACTGAACATGCTGTACAGTAGTTTTGTTTTCTAAGTATCACTTCTAATTAATGATAGGTTTTTGTCAATATGATTTTGTTTATTCAGTGATATTTTCAACCTTTGATTTAAAGATGCAGGAGTATTTAGACACTAATTTCCTGGAAAAAGATGTCTTATACAGTATTAAAAATTATGGTGTGTATTATTGACATAAAAATCTTTATTTAATATTGAATCTCAAACTCTATGTTGAATTTGTTTGTTCTTGTGAGATTCGAGATATTGAGGTTCTACTGTATAACTCTATGCTGAATTTGTTTGTTCTTGTGAGATTCGAGATATTGAGGTTCTACTGTATTAAGATTTTGGCTGTTATTGTGAGCCCTAAAACAAATTACAATGTAACTTTTGGAGGATGACTGTAAATAAATAATTCTGTATAGCATGTTACATCTAGGAAAATGTTTTGCTCTAACAAAGAAAATTGCAGCAATACTTGTACAATACAGTACTTATAGAACATGGTTTAGAACAGGGCTGTCCAACCCACGGACCGCATTGTGGTCCACTGCGGTAATGAATGCGGCCCAACAGAAAATCATAAATTTCCTTAAGTACATAAAAATCTCAAATGTTTTATTTTTTGAAATTTGCTATAACATCATCAAATATCCCACTAATTAAAAACAAGAAATTTGTTTCATTCTTGTACTAGAAATGTGAAAAAATATTGAAGTTAATGAAGGTTTCGTTATTTAAATACCTATTTACATTTCCTCTTTCCACTTTTTAAAATATTTCTTATTTCAATGATTAAAACTTCTCAATTGCTCAATGATTTTTAAAAATTTCTGAACAAAAAGAAGTCAAAGAATTTTATTCTACGACATTTTTGCTTATTTATCATGGTGGATATCAAATATTGTACAGTATTTATTAACTTTATTGCTTAACAACTATTGTTAGAATTAGTATATTTTATGTGCGACTTGAGACAATTTTATTTCTTCAGATATGGCCCAAGGAAGCCAAATGGTTGGACACCCCTGGTTTAGAATTTGAAGTAAACTTCACATAATACTGTGCTTTTGAGCTTTTGTGAAGGGAAATTATGAGATCTCTGCTACTATGTTTTGGATGTAATTTTCAACATTTCCATTATTTTTTATGAATTCTTACTGTTGATTTTTTAGCCATTATGCAAAAACAAAAAATATTTGAAAATCCCTTTATTTTGTGACATCTTCAACTGAAAGGACCACAAAGTTCAAAAATAGATTCAAAAATACTTAGTTCCATACCATGAAATTTACAAAGATCTATCAAGCAAAAACAAACAAACTCAAATTATTGTTTTTTTAAAGAGAACAGAAAATACATGAAATCTAGATGCTCAAAAGAAAGTTCAGGTGAATAAATTCTGTAACAGAAAAACATTTTTGTTTGATTATGCTTACCAGAAATAAAGAGAGAGAAAATTAAATGAATGTGCATTATCTGACATATATATTTATCACAATTTATAAGACATTTTAATTTATATCAGAAAGATAAAAATTTGTTAATAGTGTAAATTTATTAACCTTTGAAACATAATCCTCTGTTTTGTATTGGTTCTTAGTTCTATAAAACACAGTTTATACTATACAGGATTTTTCAGAAATCTAACTACTGTATTATATGAGGGTTTTTCAGTACAAACAAAAATCTTGTTATAAAATCAGTATTTTTGAGTATTGCCCATTGTCAGGTGTAATTGGGTTAAAATTATTAACAAAAGAACAAAATTTAAATAATACATATATTTACACAAAAGTTTCAGAATGTTTCATTCTACAAAATTTGTCATATGTGCACTTATATATTAATGAGATTTTAATATCTGGTTAGAGATAATCTTACACATACACACACAATTTACACAATTTTATAAGCTAATAAGTTAAATATCTTGATACTGATTTATAAATCACTTCATGTTGTAGAAAGATTTTGGATTTTTTAATGTTGATTGGTATTAAATTATTCTGTTGCATTTGGAATATTACTCATTTTTCTTGGATCACATCAAATCTATTGCATGCCCCATATAATTATCTTGGTATCATTTCATTTTATGTCAATGCTCTGTCTAATACTTTGCTAATTTTCCATCTCTATTATATTTAATCTTGGATATTGTGCTCTTTTAATGTATCCTATAATTTATGCTATTATCTAAGAAAATTGAAGCTTATGAGATCACTATATTTTCGGTCCATCTGGATAATAGTATGTCCTTCAAAATAACTTGAACTAATCAATAGACTTTCATGAGATTTGATAGTGAAATTCTACTATTAATGCTCCTCTCGATATCACATTATTTAATGTTCTAGATGCAATCATTTAAAATGGTGGACATTCAAATTTCTGAAATACTCTTAATTTATTTCAATTTTTATGAAATTTAACAAAATGATTGGCATGATCATTTTGCTAAATTATTGAATATGATCACAATGATTCTCTATCTGCAATTGTTAAATATGATAGGTGTTCAAATTTCAAAGATTTCTTCTTAATAACTTTTGAATTATTTGATTGGTTTTTATAAAATTTAATAAGGTGATCAGATCATTAGAGTCAAATTTTAAATAACATTAACAAACTCAGTAGATCCTGTTCTTAAGAAAAAATTTACATAGTTGCATAAGTAGCCATGAGAAATTGATGGTGGCTGCATTGATTTTTCATTTAGTGTGATAAGTCACTAGATGATGATATGATAAAGCATTTGCATGCCAAATAAGGGAATAAATCCTATTCTGGATTTTACATCTTCAGATTTTTCAGAGTGATACAAGCTTAGTCTGTTGAAACAAATTTTTCAACCATCTGAATAATTAATATTGAGTATTGACTCTTCTGTGGTGGGCTTTAAAATATCTGTTTCTCTTATAAGATTCTGTGATATCATTTTGAATTAAATTAACTTAAATGTGATACAAATTTTAACTTATTTTTATAATATATGTAAATAAGAAATTTTTTTTATTTAATCATTTAACTTTTATTGAAGTAACTTTTTAATGAACTAAATAACATTTTACTAATGATTTCTCTTAATTTATGCTAAATGGATAGTTCTATAAACATAATAAATAGGAATCTGTTATAGGTATCTCCACCATTTCTTTGAACTCTATTTCCTGCTTACACTTGAAAATTTTTTCTTATTGCTGTACTAAAATCTTTAAATCCTTTATGACAATATTTGAGATTAGCTGTTATAGATGCATCCATTTAAAAATACTAGACAATAAATCTTGCAGACGTTAGTCTGTAATAAAAATTAGTATGTTGAAATTACCTTGTAGATTTATTAAGATTTTTATTTTATATTAACATAACATGGCACTAAACATTAAAGCAGAAATAACATACAGCTTACCTGTATTACTCTTATAGCTTTGAGGGTAATATATTTTTACATTATTATTTATATAGATTAATTGCATTTAACTATTGCCCAAGTAACACTGAGTGTATCAGCTAATATATAATAATAACTGCATAACGATAATTCAATTTTTGAAAAATTATTGTTAGCCATAAATAATAATAGTTTTAAAAATGTGTTTAAAAATTAATTATTAAAAAGTTTATTATTATTAGTAATTTATTTTTAAAGTTTATAATTTTCTTGATTAAATGATTTCACTGAATTTACAGATAGATTGAAAATTGTCAAAATTTGAATCATTAGTTTTGTAATTTATCAAATTTTTTAATGATTTAATGCAGTGGTTTTCAGTTTTTTTGAATTTCTGGCATACTTAGACTGCTAATATTTTGATGGTGCACACCAATGAATTTGATAGATTACATTTAATTTTATAAAATAGTTTAATTTTAAATATACATTTATTATATGATTTTAAGAAACAACAATGTAATTATTATTGCATATAAATACAGTCTGACCCTGTTGACACACTGTAGTTGGGGTCTGTGGTTACTAAACCACAGGTTAAGTGAACTGTGAGTTACAGTATTAATATAAATTGAGTGATCATATAAGTTCCGATGTTGATACGAATTTTCTGTGTGATTTGACCAATACAAAATGGTTGAACATGCAGCTAATCTCACTGATCATGAAATGTAATGATGAAGATATGTAGGAGTGATATCACAAACGATTGCTTATCAAGATTGCTTAACATGCAGTTTTACCATGGCTGACTTACGTGTTACTGAACCGTGTATTAATGGGATCCGACTATATAATTATATACAAACAATAACATTAATTATGGCTCTCGTAAATTAACCAGTACACAAAAATTATATTACACCTCAACTTATTGGACTAGAACTGAAACTTATTAATGGAATCCGACTATATAATTATATACAAACAATAACATTAATTATGGCTCTTGTAAATTAACCAGTACACAAAAATTATATTACACCTCAACTTATTGGACTAGAACTGAAGTATATATTAACAATTCTCAAGAAAAAGCGAACAAAAATAAATTGTGGGGATCGAAATCCCCCTTGTCACGGAGACGAGTTGAGGAATGTGAAATTAATGACGCAGTTTAATAACAGGATGTAATATATTGTTGTTATTCTTTTTGAGGTAATAAATTGTAGATTGTTTATTCAGATGTCAATGCAAAGTCTAAGACTTGACACCTGAGCCATCTGGAAGTTATGTAAGATAGAATCGTTCCTGGGAAAGGTGAGAAAGGAGTCGAAAGTATAAAAGAGCAGGGACAGATGAGGTCGAGCCTTTTTGGTTCAAAGTCTTGTTGTCTGGTTTTTGCTTTATAAATGAGCAGGGACAGATGAGGTCGAGCCTTTTTGGTTCAAAGTCTTGTTGTCTGGTTTTTGCTTCTCCATTTCATTGAACGTCTTGTCCAGTCTCCAATTTGTACCATTTGTGCCTGTCATCATTATTAATACATATTAATATAAGAAAATTGAAAGTTGACAAGTGTGGTTGGTGTCTAAGTACATGGACTAAAGACATTTAAAAGAAAGAGACTAAAGACTGTTTACAATACATAATATCTAGTGACTCTCCCTCTATGATTGGACCGTATCGGAAGATTTTTTTTATTGTATCAGGTATCTCTCTCTTTTGTTTGTCGGGCTTCCATTATAAAAGTAGAAATCTTTCTCTGATAATTAATAAAGAAGCTGAATTTATATCCAATGTTGTCTCAGTCTGTACACAACGAACTGTCTCCATCCCATCCTTACCCGCGCATCGTTGGATAGACCGCTCGTAGGCCTAATGCCTGTTGTTCCACATTTCCATTTCCAGGCTGGAATTCCACAAAATCAATAATGTAAATTTAACAAAATTACATCATTAATAAAATAAGATAATTGCACTTGTTTATTTTGTATTACAGTACTATATTTCTTCTAGTTTAGCCTGATTTGAAACAATTTATTTGCATATCATCTACCAGTCTCCAGCTTTGAGAATTTTTTTTATATTAATCATGATTGAAAATCCTAAGTCACACACATCTGAGATGAAAACTGTAGCAATATATTCAGTATATTTACTGACTTTGATGATCAATTTTCATACTGTTTTAGAACTGATATTCAAAAGAATCAATAGAAACTTCTGGGAAATTTCAATTTAAAACTTCTATTTGAAATTAAAGATATTAATTCCTTTCTTCTTTGAAGAATAAGTCAAAAGAGATTCTTTTCTGAAGAATAATCAAGAATAAGAAATGGATTTATTATTCAGTCTAATTTTTTTCAATTTGCAAAATTAGAAAGTACATCTTTAAATTTTGAATTAGTATTTGTAAATGTTTTCTCATATCACTTACAGATGAGAATATTTCTAAATTATTTTCAGTAGTTAATCCAAAAAAGATTTTTTTTCCCTCAAAAGAAAATAATTTATTATCCCATTCTTACATAGAGGTTTTGATTATAATTAAATGATTAAATATATCTCATACATATAGTCCTTGACTTATGATGGGGTTCCGTTCCAGTGTGTCTGTGATAAGTTGATTCTGACATAAGTCAAGGACTTTTTTAATCATTGATTTGTGTTTTCTGTTTTAATATTTTTATAAGGTAGTCCTTGACTTATGATGGGGTTCCGTTCCAGTGTGTCTGTCATAAGTCAAGGACTTTTTTAATCATTGATTTGTGTTTTCTGTTTTAATATTTTTATAAATTAAGTTTCTGTTTAACTTAAAATAGTTAAAGCTTTCTTTGTCTTATGTTGGAATTTTCGTCAGCAGTATTATTTCTCTTACTGGACATGACAGAGTTACGACAAGATCATGGACAAGATACAATAATAAGGCTTTGCTTGCTGATTAATGGTGATACTGCAAAGCATATACAAAAGTAATATGATATATGTATATATATGCAAGTGGCAAAGTTGAATTAGAGAATTTTTAGCAATAATATTTTTGCCATCGTAAGTGTGAACCATCATAAGTCGAGTCATTGTAAGTCAAGGACTATCTGTAGAAAATTTTGAACATCACAATTCATTTTTAAAATAATAATAATAAATTTCGTCTCTTTTATTTTCAAAATACCCCAATAATTCTTATTTAATTTCTAGAAGTCAGAATAAGATTTTCCCTCTTGACAGCAACTGAACCTCTGTATAAAATTGCAACTTTTATAAGCAGAAAAATGAATAAGCATTATTATTTGGACATGTATATAATATGTGTAAATAATTATTGTAAATTAAAAATTATATTTTTAAAGGGGAAAGAAAATATAGTTTTTGTATATAAACATGATGCAGAAATTAAGTGTGTGTGTGAAGAAGTCGCTCGGGGCTAGGTCTGGTGAATACGGAGGGTGGGTAACAACAGGCCATCCCCGAGAGGCCAGATAGTGGATCACTCGTAAGGCCGTGTGTGCGGGGGCTTACATACATTATTTTTTATTTTATATCTCATGGCTAACTAGTTGAGAATCACTGAATAAAATTATAAAATAGTAATAGTTTTTCATTTTATTTCAGATGTAGATTCTCTAAATGATTTTAAAATATATTATCTAATGATATATAATTTATGAAAAATGAATTTTCTCTTTTTCAGATGATACTTCAAATGAAATATTGAGAATGTATAGAGAACAATTTTTGTTATGTAAATTCATATTGAATCATATGGCTTATTTAGAAGATGAAGATAAAATGTCATTTTACATAATTACTTGGATTCATAAATCTAAAATTACTGATAAATCAACTTTAATTTTACATTGTCTAAAACAAGAACTAGGGCTTTCATGAATAATGTAATGTTTTGTAATTATATACTGTACTACATTGTGTAAACTAAAATTTATATAAAAATATTTTATACTTAATGTTTTAATTTTTTTTTGTAAATAGTTTAAAGAAATTACATTGTTTACAAAATTCAAATTCTTTATTAAACCATATTTTATATATTTTTTTGGTTGTTTATGTTTGAGTTGGATAATCTCATAAATGTGAACTTGACAATTCTCTACAGTTAGTTTATTTTTTAGAATGTAAATAGTTTAAAGAAATTACGTTGTTTACAAAGTTCAAATTCTTTATTAAACCATATTTTATATATTTTTTCGGTTGTTTTTGTTTGTGTTGGATAATCTCATAAATGTGAACTTGACAATTCTCTACAGTTAGTTTATTTTTTAGAATAGTCATTGTTAAATAGTTACAAACATTCCAAAAATTTCATAGAATTTAACAATTTAATCAATAGACGGCTTCGTTTAAATTCTTCAGAATAATGTTGGAATTCGAGATGACATCATCGTGGCCTAATACTCTGGGTAAATCTACATTTAAAATTGGACACAAAGCCAATGGATTCCAAATGTTATAATTAATAAACTATATGATGATTTTGTTCGAATTCAGGATGTCACAAGATTCATAATGTAGCAAAAAGATAACATCATCGTGACATAATCTTGATAAATCGCGATTTTATACAACAAATTTTCAACAAATTTCACGAAGAAATTTTTATAAGCTAGTTTGTGATATAATAATTCAATAAACATGAGGTTTGAAATAAATCAATACGTGAAATATTTTTTCAGTTAAATTTTTCCTGGGGATAATACAATTTGTATCGATAAAATGATCAATTTTCGTTAGATATAATACACTATCGCAACATTAAGAATTTCAATGTTCGTCCAAGTAAATCTTTCAAATTGAAGAGTGAAAAAACATACTGTAGACTCATAAGTTCATTAATCTTCTAGAAATGATGGTTTTATTAAAGATCGATTGAAACTAGAAGTAAACAGTCACGCAACCAGGAAAACCATGTTTTTCCTGGCTACGAAAATGCTTTTCACACTGGAGGACCCGGCTTCGAGTCTCGGATCCCAATCTTTGAAATTAACTCATAAGTTCATTAATCTTTTCTGGAAATGATGGTTTTATTAAAGATCGATTGAAACTGTAGAAGTAAACATTCACGCAACCAGGAAAACCATGTTTTTCCTGGCCACGTGAAAATGCTTTTCACACTGGAGGACCCGGCTTCGAGTCTCGGATCCCAATCTTTGAAATGGGGTCAGAGCATGGCCCGTCGATTCCCGCTCCACAATCTGACTGACACTTCTGCGAGGATAGGTCTCAGCTTGTGTAAGGGCTTGTTTCGCCCTGTCATTTAGTATTCCTACAGAATGAAAAGTGGCGTCATCTGATGACTAAAAATTAAACGTTTTTCCTGATATATTGTGCCTGTTTTCAAACTGCCTAGGTAACGCCAGATATACTGTTATGACTAGCAAAGTGTACCTGGCGTATACCGGAACGCCAGTACCTTAATTACCCAAAATAATTTTATTTGCAGGTTATTCTAATATTGAATAATTTTGCATAATAAAATATGATTTTTACCTTAATTACCCGGAATAATTTTATTTGCAGGTTATTCTAATATTGAATAATTTTGCATAATAAAATATGATTTTCTAATTTTTCTTAATTAAAAATTTGAGAGTAATATAAAGCCATAAAGCAAATTATTATACTTTTAATTTTACCTAATATATAATACTGCTGACATTGGATGTAGAAATTGAATTGTATAATAAATTACAGTGCGATCTGTAATTTGGCTATTCAAACTAATTACAGAGTACAGATATAAGATTTTTCATGTTAGCTTATTTGCATTACAGAACTAAATTCTATATAAATATTAACACAATGTTTAAAAATTATTGTCAGTTAATATGAAGTAGTAATGGGCGAAGTCATTCTTTTCAAAAAGACAATTCATTCAATTCATAAAACTTTGTATAATTTATTTTTTCAAATACAGTGGGGTACCCCAAAATCTTTGGTATCCGGGGGGCATTTTTTGGTCCCCTCTCCCTTCCAAAAAAACACCATCTTTTTCAATTTTCAACACAAAATTTTCAGTTCTTAAAAATTATTTAAGAAAATGTGTGTTGAAAATTGAAAAAGATGTAGTATAGTAATGATAGTAGTCTATAGTCGTAGTATGATGTAGTCATAGTAATGATATTCTATGCTCGTGGGCCCCCATTCAGCTTGGTGCCCGGGGCAGATCGCACTCATTTGAAAGCAGTGGGGTACCCCAAAATCTTTGGTATCCGGGGGGCATTTTTTGGTCCCCTCTCCCTTCCAAAAAAACACCATCTTTTTCAATTTTCAACACAAAATTTTCAGTTCTTAAAAATTATTTAAGAAAATGTGTGTTGAAAATTGAAAAAGATGTAGTATAGTAATGATAGTAGTCTATAGTCGTAGTATGATGTAGTCATAGTAATGATATTCTATGCTCGTGGGCCCCCATTCAGCTTGGTGCCCGGGGCAGATCGCCCCCTCACCCCCATTGGATACGCCACTGCTTGCAGGGATGGACCGTTAACTTTGAGGGCCTACCCAATTAACCCAAGTTTGGGTTAGTTGTGGCGATGGTGGCGACTCATTCACCATTTTGTCGAAAACTGTTCTGCCACATTATTTGTATAATTGACAAATGACAAAATTAAGGGGACAAAGTATATATTGATTTTACCGACTACCGACAGAGCCGATAGAAGACAGAGCTGTATTTACTATTTACTGCCATTTAAAACATTGATATTTGATATTTTATTCAAATCCAATAGTGCTGCAAACCAACGATTTAAATTTTATTTAGATACAAAAAACTTTGTATAATTTATTTTTTCTTAAATTTTTAATTTAAATTATTTTTACTTTTTGATCGCGAAGGGGGCTTGGGCTGCAGCCCCCTTCGCGATCAAAACGGGCTCTGGGCTGCAGCCCATAAATGCCATGTCTAAATCCGCCACTGACGACTTGAAAAATTCAATTATATGTCGATCTTTTTGATTCAGTTCGATTTTTGAATATGATGATATATTTACTCAGTAACTCATACTGATTCAAGCATTCAAAACATCGAATGATTCGAGAGAATCAAAAGAAGATAGAAGGAATTGTTGATTTGCAAAGAATTATTGATATGGTAATAAATATATAAACTTTCTCAATACTTTGAAAAAGGCGGAGAATAAGTATGTATTTATTTTTATTTCGATTTTTTTTTTTTGAAAGAATACATTAAAGATATTAATTATCTATTTAAAGTAGGCATATCAAACTCGCGAGCCACACGTGGTCCTCATCATTTTTCAGTGCATCTAGTTACACTGTCACAAACATTTTTAACAATCATATAGTTTACACATTTTAAATAACTACTCTAAAATCACTCCATATTCCCCATTCTGCAGATTATAGGTATAAATTAAAAGTTTTGAAAACTATTGGTTTAAATAATTTAATAAATAAATATCAGATTAATGAAAAAATTTATTCTGGATGTTCGTTTAGTGATATTATACAGGGTGAAGAAAAACTTCGTCGTAAAATTTTGTGTACTGATAGATCCGAAAACAGAACGAATTGCTCCGTCTAGGTCCGTCTTCTTGGGTTCGCCTCTGGGTTCTTGTCCGCTTTGGGTACTTCTTCGCTCTTATATGAATATATAAGAGCGAAGAAGATATTTCTCCAAAACAAATTCTTATATGTTAAATACCGGGCAGAAAACTGACCTCTTTCATTGCTTTTTTTTTCCGGGGAAAGCCACATTCAATTGTCGACTTCTCGTTAAATTCATATAATACCTGCGTGCAATAATATATTTTTTGCTATCATGTTATTCTTTGCTTATAATTTCTGTTTGGCTTAAATTGAAACACGGGTCTATCAGTAGGAAAAAAACAATATTATCACATTTCTATCATTGCGTCGCTCTTCTAAATTTTTCTCTCCGATTTTTTTAAGATGGGGGAAGCCATATCACATCCAGCTCGAATTCCTATCCCTCATAGAATTAGTTATATTATATTTTATAACAAAGCGCATTCAAATATCAAAACTTTTTACATGTAGAATTAAACGATCATCAAATTATTAAATATTCGTTTTAAAGCATTTTTAAAGAGGAGTTTATAAGTAATTTTGTCAAATATGAAACTTGCTAAAAATTTGAACAAGTCTGGAATGATGAAAATTAGCCAGCAAGAAATAATTAATAATATTGTTAAATAAAAATGCTTCAATTTTACTCAAAAATCTTTGCATAAAGACTTTTGATCGATAAGAGGTAAGAAATCTCATATAGTTTATTTCTATTTGTCATATCAGGGCCGGACCTAAGCGGTAGGCAAGGTAGGCGACTGCCTACGGCGGCAATTTTAAAATTATTTAAAGTACAAAATGCATTTGACGGCGATAAGACAGTGGTAAGTTTGTTTGAATCGCAATGTTATACCTGTATATATATATTTTTATATGTATAAAAATATATATTTTTATAACATTATTACAGGTTTAACATTGTAAAAATTATATTTTTACAATGTTATACCTGTATATACATATTTTTGCATCATCTCTATATTGATATTTTGGCATTTGTCTATTTCTAATGTAGAAAGATGATTTCATTATCAGGAATACTATTAAAATCTGATTTCCTGTAATTATTGTAAATATGCAACTATAAAATAAATTATTTAGCCTTACAATTACATTGATTTTTGTATCTTGAATTAAATTCTTATATATTGCTTCATTTTAATATATCAGTATTTTGAAATATGTACTGCATATAGTATCTATAAATACAAGATAATTATAATTAAAAAGATAAAATTATTGAGTTCTGTAGCTCTAATAAATCAGTCGGCCGGATGGCCACGTGGTAACCTGGAGGATATGGGTTCCACACCTCCAGTTTTTCAGAGGGTCCGGCCCGGCTCGTTGAACCCCATCTTCAACCATCCAGTTGATCCCATCATGGGTGTTGGCTAGCCTGTGATAGGCTCTATAAGTGGCCACTGCCAGATACGGTATATCCAGGGCTGGCGGTAGGTGACTGCCTACAGAGGCAAAACCGCCTGAACTAGAGCGGGGGAAAAAATAAACACAACCCATAGGGGCGGCATTTTTTGGGTTTGCCTGTGGCAGCAAAAATGCTAAGGCCGGTCCTGGTATATCCCTTGTGCAATATGGCGGCTTAACCTACCTTACCTAATTTAATCTAACCTAATTAATAATCAGAATGGTATCAAAATTATATATATAGTATTCAAGGGATGAGATTAGACGAAAAAAATTTTAGGTCCAAAATCTGTCAATGGAAAAGATATAGCACTGTGCAACAGGAGATATATGGGAAAAATAAATAAATATAAATAAAAATGAATTTTTTATTTTCGTTCTTTGTAAAAATTGAGAAACATGAATTGCCCTAAAATTTTTTTTTTTTTTATACCAGGGATGCACAGACCGCGGCCCTCCGTTGATTTGTTAGCAGCCCAGCTCACTATGGGTTATTTTAACAAATCACACAATGAACGAAATATTATTTGTAATTTCGAACAATTCATTTTCAAATAACATTTTTGAGATGTGAAATTATTTTTAGAATGGTTCAATAATAATGTTTTTAAGCAATAAGAAAAAAATAATAATCATATTTGTAATAATAAACATTATTTTTATTTTTACTGTATTTATGTGTGTGAAATAAGTAATTTAAAAAAATTATACATGCGCACAAAGGAGCACTATTGCTTAACTAATGAAAATTTTTAATCAATTTTGCGTTTGGCTACTACAAATGTCGAACCTAACATAAAAAATAATTATTAAAAATCAATACAATACTACGTATCCAATTAAATATTCTTTGTTTACTTTTGATTATGTTGCTTTGTAATATGAAATTGCTTTTTCCTATCTGCGAATAGCTGTAAATGAGAATATTGCAAAGCATAATGTTTAAAATTAATGTAAAAATTGTCTCGCTCTGCCTGATCGTGCGTTAATTGTTAATTTATTCTACATTAACGGATATAATATAGAAATTTCAGCGCCTAAAAGCATTCGTAAAGTTTATTACTATCTGGAATTAGACGAATAATTAAAACTTTTGAAGAGACTGGATCCTTTTTTATTAAGACTGGAAGGGGAAAGAAGCTTGTCTGACATCAGATGATATACTGTAAAAAGTTTTTACTGCTATCATGGACCCATCCATAAATGATGCAGCTGGATAAAGCAGTGTACGGGAATAACGAGCACTTGGATATTCCATACTCTACTGTGAGGAAAATTTTTCGGAAAAGAATTTATTTTTATCCTTACAAAATCATCCGCCAATAGTATCTATAAAGAGATGATTCTGGAAAAAGAATGACGTTTATTCTAACATTTTTAATAAAACGGAAACGAACGTTGCTTTTCTATGGAATATTATTTGGGGGTGAAAGCCCATTTTTATCTCGGGATAGTCAATAGTCAAAACTGCCGAATATCAACCTCAGAAATCCCACATATTCAATAAATTCTCGTACTTGCTAAAGTAAAAATCGCTGACTAGTGTGGTTTCATATGAAATTTCATACTTTTTGAGGAATTAGAGCCGGCAAGTACAGTAACCTGTTCTGTTACAGCCATAGTTACAACCTGGTTTCATGCATTGGATTGATATATTATTTTGACAGTTTTCTATAAAACTGTTAAAATAAAGTTATGTCTGTTTATTTTGATCAGGACTATGACCTCAAGTCATTAGATCCCTTGGTTTGTTTCTTTCTCAGGTATAGTTTATTTGACAAGTATAACATTTCATTCCTCTCCCAATCTAAAAGATCATTTAATAAAGTTTTCCCAGTTAGTTTCGTTAGCTTTACAATATAAAATGAAGCCATTACATTTAATTTCATATAAATAATTTAATTAAGAAGTTTCTAACAAGGAATTGTAATTATGCTTTTTAAGTTTCACAAATACATTAATAAAATGAATTGTTCATGAAAACAGTTTTTAATTATCAGTCTTCACCAGAAGGACAATTGGGCTCAAAAATAGTTTTTAATTATCAATCTTCACCAGAAGGACAATTGGGCTCATTTCAGAGTTTTTGACAAAAGACCCGTAAATACTGATTAGCAGCTTTTAGATTCAACGATTATTATACAAATAAGATTTGATTTTGCCTTTTGATGGCGGAATGAACAGTGACACGCATTCGCTGATTTATTGTCTATATGAACTGTGGAACGAACAAAATGACACGAACTCGCCGATTTATTGTCTATATGAACTGTAGGATCTCGGACAGACGTTTTTCCTTCTTCTAATGGAATCTGAAACTGCGACGTCACATCATTTGCAGGTGTCCAGGGATGGACTGGCCATAAGAGCATTCTGGCAAATGCCAGAAGGGCCGGTGCTATCGTAACAATATAGGCCGGCAGCCGACGAACCGATTTTTTGTCATGCATCGCATTTTCAGTATAATGTACAGGTATACAGTGGTACCTCGGATCACGAACGTCTCGGTTCACGAACAAATCGGTCTACGAACTTTCAGTATAATGTACAGGTATACAGTGGTACCTCGGATCACGAACAAATCGGTCTACGAACACCATTTGCGAACAAATTCTTTAGTATTTGCGCACAAAGACTTGTACTTTAGGTGATTATTTTTATTTTGTCGTTAAAATTTGTTTTGTAAAAATACTATGTATTTAATTAATTTAATATATATTACAGATATATCATCGTAAGGACATTAAGATATAAAAATAAAATAAAGACATGAGTATTGCAAAAAATTTATAAAAAAAGTTATTTAATTTTTTTGAAATATTCCTGGCTTTATTTTTTTCTATGTGTTACGACAAAATGTTCTTGCCACAATATATCCGTGCTGTGAATTGTCCTAATATCAATTCTAACTAGTGGGCCGCTGTCAGGATAATGCCAGAACCGAAAATATGTCTCAGTCCGCTCCTGTAGGTGTCAAGTAATATATAACACAAACAAACAATAGAATCAGACTTTTCGCGAATTTAAATAATAATTGTCTAGAAATCGTCTTTAAGAAACTAAAAACTAGTGAACTGATGCACGCGTTTAGAAATCATCTTTAAGAAACTAAAAACTAGTGAACTGTTGCATGTGGAAATCTTTAAGAAACTAAAAACTAGTGAACTGTTGCACATCTATTTTTAAAAAATAATTTGTTTTCATTATTATATGTTAATTATCATTTAGTTAAAATGTTTTCATTATTATATGTTAATTATCATTTACTCGTCTATTTTTAATCAATTAAATAATTTGTTTTCATTATTATATGTTAATTATCATTTAGTTAAAAATATATTTTTATATTGTTATGATTTTATTAATTTTAATAATGATATCGTCGGATTTGAATTGATTGTGATAAAAAAAAATAAAAAATAACGATTAACAATTGAGCTAACGAATCACGTGATGCGATGACGAGTTGTTTTACAGAGTTCTATTTTGTAGGAAGTTTACATAATCAGGAGTCGTTATCAAAGCCTGCGTCGTTAACCAAGACATTTTTTCTTACAGCCACTCATCGTTAACCAAGTACTGTCCGTCCAGTTTAGCCGCGACTATCGACGCAAGTACGCGTGCGCTAACTGAACGAGTCCAGTGACAAAATAGGAATGACAGCTTCGCACATGCCTGTTTTCAAACGCAAGATAACTGAAGTTGAATGGCAGTTTATTGTAATGTTGAATGCTAAATGATTAGTTTCGACGTTGGAAATAATATATTTAACAGAACTTAATATAATATTAATTCAATATTCCCACCTGTCATTATACTGACTGCGACTCTCCCTTTCGTGTTTGAACTCATCCACCTTAGCTAGGCATGGCTTTGGTGGACGGACAATACGTCGTTATCCGAGGCCGTTGTTAACAAAGGCACCACTGTATTCTCAAAAATATTGTCGATGATTTTATAACTTTAGGATTTTTTAATAAAAGAATAAAACTATTATTTTTTAAAATTAAACTGTAAAAATCAATATTTTTATATTAATACAAATATTTGGTCTGCTAGATGGCCACCGTAGCAGTATGATGTGCTTCCACACCTCCAGTTTTTTAAGAGATCCGGGCCCGGCTCATTGAACCCATCCTTCATTTGCTGGCTAAGAAATGCTCCGTCATTTAATACTCACTGAGTGGAAAGCAGCGTAAAACTACAGAGGAAAAAAATTAGCGATATTTGAATAGTGGGAAAAAATGAACAATATTCTAATATTCGGAATCTCTGTATTGTAAACCTTAATCACTACTGTGTGAAAAATGACAGAAAAAAGCTCGCTATAGGAGTGGACAGCCTGCAATATCTGTTTCTTCCTCTTCTCCGTATGAAGGTTTTCACCTTTACATTTTCTTCCAAGTTCGCTTTTTTAAATGTCTTTTCAGAATCTGTAGGCCTGCGGAAGGCTGTAAGCAAGGTGAGCACCCCGAAGGGTGCACGAGAATAGGGCACTGTGCGGCTCCCCTGCATCACTAAACTAACAATTGTTACAATTGGTTGTCCACGTTAGTAATATTAATAACGTTTCAAAATGTTGTTTTAACCAAGGATTTTGATTTCAACTAACTGCGAAATTTTTAAGAAAAATATAGGGGGCCACTATAAAATAACTTTGCAGCATTGCGCCGACAACCTAGGGCCGGCTCTGCCTATGATAAATATTTTCAAAGGGTGGGACCCAAGATGCGAACATGGGTCCTCCAGAGTGGAAAGCCGAAGCGTTTCCACGCAGCCAATCCGGCCGTAATTATCTACTATCAAACGTGGATCAGGAAGGATAATTCGTTTAGCGTTAATTATTATTGGACACAATATCTGTGATAAAACGAATTTAGAAAGCATAATTGAAGATCAATTACAGATAGGCCTCGATTTGAAAAAAGACAATGCTGCATAGAACAATATGGTACCAGTGATGCAATAGTTAGACCAAAAAACAATACATAAAACATAAATAAATCAAATAACATAAACTTTTAAGTTTTTAAACTAACATAATAACACCTATAACTTACAAACCCAATAAATGTTTATACTTTATAACTCAGAAACAGAAAAATTTTCTAAAAATTTTTACGTACAAGTTAGATTTATGGGAAATGTATATTGGGAAATATCTATATATAGGTAGTCCTTGATTTATAACAGAGTTCAGTTCAAGCTTTGCAGTTGTAAATCAGAGCAATAATAAGTCAGATATACATAAAATTTATGGATTGCCCACTACTAATATTTATTAATATATACCATTTTATCTTAATGAACTTAATAAATATAAAAATATAAGAACCAGACACAAAAAGGATGCTTTTTGTATATCAGATCATTGGTCAGAGTCTCTTATTGTTTGTCCATTGCATTGACCAATCAGGATTTATCAATGACATCACAATTGTAAGTCAAGGACTATCTGTATTACTACTAGGACCACTTAGGAAATTACAAAGAATTCTACGTAGGTGTAACAAAAAATTTAAAGGAAAGCACAAGAATGATATAAGAATAACAAATATGAGAATTGCTCTAGTAAGAAAATTCTATAGTGAATCGGTTATTTTTCTCTAGTTTGTTAGTATTTATGATGGATTAACATCACCGATTTTGTCACCGTCCACCTGCACTTGTTAGATACAGTACTCCCTCCAACTTTGTTTTTATAAGTAACTCCTACTCCCACGCACAGTCAAGTCGTCCCTCTGGTATGCACAGTCGAGCTGTGTGGTATGTACAGTCGAGTTGTCTGGTTGTATTCATCTATTTTTTAGTTTTTGTACTTCTGTAAGTGTTCCAATAAATGTGTTCTTGTTCATTCAGTTCCGTATTCATTTCCGATGTGCGAATATTCAATCCTCAACAGGTTATGGGCCCAGGCTGCTTGTAACTGATACGAAACAAGAAATTGAAGAACACTTTGTTCAGCAACCACCATTTGAAGCCTAACTGAAAATGAGTGCTACCAGCATTGCAAGGATTGAGCTCCTTAATAAGAGCAACTACGACACTTGGAAACTTCAGATGATGGCGATTTTGATCAAGAATGATCTGTGGAAATACACGAATGGAACGATTGCGAAACCTGAGTCAACGGGCGAGTACAACATAGATGCCATATCAGACTGGACTAAAAATGACAACAAGGTGATGTTGGATATCATCCTGTCGATCAGCCTGAGCGAGCTAAAACAGAAAAAGAATTATGAAACCTCTTATGCTATGTGGTTAAAGTTACAAGCAATTTACCAGTCATCGGGACAAGTGAGAAAGGCAACATTGCTGAAGAAGCTAACACTGTATAGAATGGCAGAGGGCAGAGACGTGTGCAAGCATCTGTGTAACTTCTTCGATGTGGTCGATAAATTAGCCGAGATGAACATAAACATTAATCCAGACTTGTTAACCATAATGCTACTTTACAGTCTGTTCGCAAACTTTGAAAACTTCACATGCACTATTGAGTCGCGAGATGAGCTACCGATGCCCAAAACTCTTCGTATAAAAATCGTAGAAGAGAGCAATGCACAGAAGAATGATACGAACGGTGTATCTTCAGATGCTTTGTTCACAAAGAAAAATGTCAGGCGATATAATCAAAAGGAAAGACTGGACATCACCAAACACGACAAATCTGGATTGTCCAAAAATAGGAATCATTTCAAATTTCATTGTTTTAAGTGCAAAAAACAGAGCCATAAGGCATCGGAATGCCAGAGCGGGAATAAGAGGCAAACCACTAAATATGCAGAAGACGTCTGTCTGAATACCCTTGACGTTCTAAAGACTCATTCGAACTACTCTCGCCAAAGCTGCTGCCTTGACAGCGGCACAACTTCGCATTTATGTAATTATTTACAAGATTTTCAGAAAATCCTTAGCTCTGAACGATTCATTCTAAATCTTGCCAACAATGCATTGACCAAAGTGACTGACAGGGGAACAGCAAAGTTTGGGGCTGATGTACTGGAAGTGCAGAAATAATTATATAAGGTATATATATTTTTCATATTTAAACATTTTTATTTTCCTAAATCTTTGTAATAGAATCAAATTACATTGAAATCCATTATAAATAGACTTCAAACAATGCAGTTTTGCATAGCACAGATGCTTCTTTGAACCAATTAACTTCGCTATACAAGATATTCCTGTAATTTTCCAAATGGTGGATTGCCAATTCAATTCTAGTCTTTTGATTGGAAAGCTGAAGAATTTCCAACCAGGCAGTCTGGCTGAATGTTCTGTATGCTGTATATTTTAATTAATATATTGTTCATAGATAATATTACATATTAATAGTCAAACATGGCTGGCTGGCTGGATGTCCCTTTTTTGGTTGAAGTACTGTATAGATTTCTATAAATAGGGTATCTTTAGAAATATCTAATTTTTGGATATCTGTTCTAGCAAACATTATTTGTTATTATTAATAATTTAAAATTAAAGAATAAAAATTACATTGAGTACTGTACAGATTTCTATAAATAGGGTATCTTTAGAAATATCTAAATTTTGGATATCTGCTCTAGCAAACATTATTTGTTATTATTAATAATTTAAAATTAAAGAATAAAAATTATATTGAAATTGTAGTTCCTCTAAAAAGACAGAATTCGCAGATGGCACTGTAACATAATAATGGATGCCATTTTACGATTCCCTCATCGATGGATTCCTTACACGAATTTGGAGATGTTTTTCGTCGTTATATATAATATTATAAGATTATATTTCCATTCATTTATATGAGCGGGTAATTTCTAATATTACATATTTGAGGTAGTACCTATGGTTATATTATTTTCTGTAAGTGCTAGAGGCTTCCACTTTGTTTTCTGTATTCTGAAGGGAAATATAAAAAATAGAACTTTATTCTGCTTCATTGCCTTAAAATCTAATTTATAATTAATTAATTTTAGTTTTTGCTAGAGAAGTAATAATAAAGCAATGTTAATTGAGGCAATGTTAAACAAAGACATAATGTATATTGAAAATTCAACAAATATATATTTAATAACTATGGAATTACCTAACTTGCTTGAATACATATATTTATACTCAATAAATATATAAAAATATGAAATATTATTTCAATATTTTTATAATATATTGAAATATTATGGAAATATTTTCATTACTGAAAAGCAGGGCTGGGGAGCTGGAGCTGGAGTCGGAGCCATAGAGCCAGGAAGTTTTGGAGGAGCCAGAGCTAAGCTGATCATATTCAGTGGAGCCGGAGCTGGAGCCATTAAAATTTCTGCTGGCTCCAGCTCCAAACCATCTATCATATATACTCGAATATAAGCCGACTCCCCCGACGTTAGAGTTTGAAAATCGGCAAAAATGCACAACCTGTGTATAAGCCTATCCCGACTTTAGCAGATGCTATTAATTAAATATAATATGTACTATACATTCTTTTGTGATTTAATTTAATATGTTTTCAAGCGAAATTTGTCGTTTCAGTAATAATTTTATGTTTTTATTATATACTTCGTGCTTTTACTTTACATTTTTCAAAGATCTAACAAGCAAAAAATACTATTATAGCTTCAATAAAAACTCATGTATTATGAGATGTAGATACTCATGTATTATGAGATGTTCTAGAGAAGTAGATACCCGAAGTAACTTGTATTAAAACACAAACAGTGTTTTAATACAAGTTACTTCGGGTATCTACATCTCTAGAACTGATCCTGATAATATGCATAACAGTTAAAAAAAAAAAATGTTTTTTATAAACAGTTTTAAACCTAGAGCTAATTTGAAAATCATTAAGTTTGTGTTTATTATTTAAAATTATGGTTAATTCTTATTAATAATCAAAATATACATTTGATCAAAGTTCAAAATTACATTTTAAATTATATTTTTGGATTGTAAATAAAGTTTTTAGTTTAAAAATTTATCTGATTTTATTTATATTTTTAAATTTAAGAAAATAGCAAAATATCAATATTCCTTTTCAGCATTCGAATAGTAACTATAGTAACGTTATGATTTTGGTAAAGCAAAACGAAAAAATAATAACAATTAATAATAGGAACAAGCAAAAATCGAATACAATATATAACATTACTATTTTTGCATTTATTTATTTTTAATATAGACTCTGTACGTCTACGAAGAGAAAAAAAAAAGTTTTAGAATTTTGTGAAAAATGTTTGCCTTTAAATAATATATAGAATTCTGGATTATTATGTACAGTACTATTTAATATTGTATAGTATACGATATATTTATACTATGTATAAATGTTAGAGAACTTTGTACTTGTACTTAATTAGAAAAATTTATTGCCAAATTTTATTCAATGATTAGTTATATAAAAGCAGTAAATTTACTATTTACAGTCTGATATCGGAACATAACGACAATAAATATTTTTATATTGATAAAATTAATCGTTGCTTAATTTAACTGATTTGTTTCAGCTGATTTTCTTTTTATCTATTTCAAATAATTATTATGATTGCATATTAACAGAAATATAATAAACTTTACATACATTACCAAAATTTTCAAAACATTCTTTTTATTCAAAATAGTTTTTTTTTCATATGAATTTGCCAATTTCTCCAAAACATTTCAAGAATTTTTCTGTCATATTGATTAATAAAAAATTAAATATTGAATTATGTTAATGATATTTACATTTAATAATATAAAATTGGTCATATTTATTTAATTATTTAATAAAGCTATTTAATCATTCAAATTAATCTGTATTTAAACATTTGCCAATCTTTATTTTTAAGTGAATCATTTAAATGTATACAGTACAGTATAAAGATTTAAGGGGCTTTAGAATGCCGGCCTTATATTTAGGTCATCATCAGGCTATTGCAGCATAATCAATAGTTTGACATTAGTAGACTGATTTTTAAGTCGTCACAGACGAAAACATTTATTTAAAAGGTTTAGTATACTCTAAGATAATTTTAAAATAACAAATACAGTACACAAAAACAAAATTCGAATTGTGTCCACAATTTAAACTGACCTTAAAATAAATGAACCATTTTAAATCATTTTCTGCTTAGAAAATTATCGAAAGATTTTTATCTCGTGATTTTAACATTAAAATGATTTTTATAATATTTAAGATATTTCAAATAAAGAAAAGAACAAAATATGTTTCAGTCTACATTGATATCTTAGCCAAAACATGGGTGAAACAATTTAAAAGATTCTTCAGTAATTCGCAATATTTATATGTCTCGAAAACAATTGAAGTTTTCTGTAGACAGTTGTTGGTTTTCTTATTTAAATAGAAACGAAAGAAAAAAAAAACTTCCTTTTTAAAATGTTTTTCCTTTTTAAGTAAAGTAACGACTTCTCCATATGATTTTGTCATACCATATAAAGTTATTGATTTCCGGGAAGTTTTTCTCTTACAGCATATTTTTCCAACTTATGACACTTCTTATACAATTAACTTTAATTTTATATTTTTAATATCGAATTTATTTAGTTTATTATGTCTAATTAATAACATCAAACGTTGTATTTACATACCAGAAATATAGTTAAAATCATTTTCAAAAACGTCTTTATAATAATTTAATTATTTATAATAATCTGCTGTATTCATATAATTAATACTAATCAGTTGTATCATTTGTATGAATTAAGTATGCTATATATGAAATAATATATATAAATACTATATAGTTTTAGTTTTTTAATGTATTTATTAACAAATTATTTATGTAGTTATATATTTTTTAATTATAAAAATAAAAAATATTTCTTAAATTATTCTCTTTTATTTATAATTATGAATACTGTATTCATATTAGTAAAGAATTATGTAAGTAATTTTGTTAAATATTTCAATGTCCATGTTTCATGCATTTAAAAAATATCTATAATATTAAGTGATATTCAAAATTACATGTTATTCATTCTGTTAGACGAACGGAAGATGATAAAAATTTATAAGTAATCCAAAAACGACACGAAAAATAAAACGTGACACGGAATCAAAATTTTTTCTCCTTAAAATATTCTTTTCTCATCTTTACATATATGTTTTGAGCACTTTTTTATGTTATGTCATGAAAACTGATTTAATGAATGACTTTTTGTATCGCTTGGTCATGACAAGTGGATGTTACAAAATACTGTATATCTCTAGGAATAAAATTTAATTATAAAAGATACAGCGTTTTAAAAAATTTTTGTAAATTTTAGATTACCACTATTCGTTATCAGTTTTATATTATACAGAATGCATTATAAAGATAATTTAATTTTTAATTTTAATTAATAATTACGATACGTATTTCTTAAAACTAAAAAGAAAGAATACATTCTAGAGTCATTATGATAGGAAAGTTAAAATCAAGAACTACTGGCTGTTCAGCATTTTAAAATGCATTAAAATATACAATAAGCGAATATGTCTATTATAATTTATAATATTGTATTATAATATGTTATAAAAAGATATGTATATTTGCTCAATCAATTTTTTAACTTTAGTCAAGGATAATATTGCATCTTAAAACGAAGACTATAGAAATAATTCATATATTAAGTTTTATATCAAAAACTTACCTTAGTAAATTAATTCAGAATTTACTATATTTTTAATTCTGTATTTATTATAAATGCTTAATTAAGTACAGTACATCTAATTATCCAGATTAAAATACATCTATACAATATATGTATTTTACAAAATTATATTGTTTACTGTCCAATACTTTTTTTTTTTTGTTTTATGCTCTATTTTTACTTACGTTTGGCAAGAATCATCGGAATCAGAAAGTTGTTCTTCGTACGATTGTAAAGATCGCATACGATACCTAGGTTCTGGCGATTCGTTTTCTTCTTCTAGTTCTTCGATGCAAGTCATAGCAGGTAAACTCTCGGCTCTAGGACGGAAATTAGTAACTCCTGTACTGAGAAGGAGTTTCCGTCTAGGAACTGTAGGATTTCCCAAGGACAAACGATTCTTTTGGTGTCTTAATTTTTCTCGACGAAATTCCTGCAGTGCAGAAACTAATTTTTCGTTTAGGAGATTTGACAATTGCTGAGCTTTCCTATCTTTCCTACATAACACAGCGTGGCACCTTAGTTCGTGTTTTAAAGGTCCCGTCTCGTGTCTATAAATCCAACAAAACACTCGTGGATATGATGTATGCGTTCCACAATAAGTAATCCTATATGCCCAGTATTCAGTTTCTCCGTGTTCTTTAGTAATTGCTTTCAAACCTGAATTGCATACAGATAATTTCATGGATATCTCCTGCTGGCTATTAGAGACGTAGTTATCCCATAATATGGCGAGAGGACTATCAACGCATTTTTCACCTTTGGCCCAAACAGTTAGAACATTTCCTAAATATTGGACTTTGTAACAAGGATCATATTCGTTCACGTTCAATGTCCACTTGTGCCAAAAACGATGCATCTTCTGTTTAATACTACACGATGACAATTCAGTAGCATTTGACATGACTGTAGCCTTCAGCTTGTTAATTACCCGTAGCGAAGACGTTTCTAGGTAAACACTATATGGAACGAACAGTTTTATACGAGTCAGTCTTTCCGCTAATGTCGTATGACGTCACTGTGTAGAGGATGTTCTGTTGAAGCTATATTTTGAAAAATATATACTCTACAGATATAAACAAGATTATAGAATCGATATATGATATTTATATAAAATCACGCGATATAAGGCGAATTAAATAATTAATGTCACATTTAAGGACGATAAAGCTTAAAACTTGTCACATTATGAATATATTAAGTTATGCTGTCTACCTATTGTTCTATTGAATTATCGAATGGGTTGTACCTATTTTATAATCTTTCAAACTATTATTCTATTTTACTTTTGAGTTTTTATATTTTAAAATGTGAAATGAATTAATTAAAAAAATCAGGATCTTCCTGGTTTTTCTATTATTACACAATAAAATAAAATTACAATTTTTTAATGACAAACGTTTAGTCCTCCTATAGTTTTAAAAGACATTCATAACATTTTCTTTTTTCTAATTTACTCGATAAAACTTTTGATTTCAAAAAGTTTATTTGTAATAATATTTTATGTAGTATGGTAATGAAGATATGTAAAAATTTTATCTTTGCTATTAATATTTAATGCTTAAATTTAAATTTTAAAAAATTTAAATATACTTCTTTAGAAGGTATTTGAACGTGTATATCTGATGATATCGATAAACAATTTGCGCTATATTTCTGCATATTTTATATTTATTATTTTTATAATATATTTATATTATTATAAAAAATAAGAATAATCAGTTCGATTAATCTGTAGCAAACCATATATATTCAAACATATGGGATATTTCACACAAAATAATTCTATTAATTTCTTTTATAACGGTGTAACCGTTATAGAAAATAAGTATTAATGAGAATTTTCGTGAAAATTATTTTATAATTTAATTAGGTTTTCTAAGATTTTTAAAATTTAGAATAATCCTAAGAATTTCACCAAAATATAAAAAAAGGAATATATTTTATAATTACATTTTAAATATATTTTGAAGCCTTGACTTTCCTCGATAGTCTGATTGATGTAAAGATGTCCTTGGTGTATACAGGTTATTAGTCATTGTATTGAATATTTATGATCGCTTAATCTTTCCTATTTGATATTGTTTCTTAAAATAAAATACATCATTGAAAGTTAAAATATAGACCTAATATTTTATTCCATATTTTATACAGAAACAGACGTTCACTAAATTTAAAGATATTATTTATTCTTAACGTCTTCGAAATCGATATTGTTTCTTAAAATAAAATGCATCATTGAAAGTTAAAATATAGACCTAATATTTTATTCCATATTATATACAGAAACAGACGTTCACTAAATTTAAAGATATTATTTATTCTTAACGTCTTCGAAATATGCAAAAACGATGATCAATTTATAGAACAACAATATATGAATGTATTAAATGCTTATTATTTTCATTTATTTCTATATTTTACTCATAAGATTTAGAATGTAGAATTATAACGCTATTTGGCATTAGACGAAAATGGATGCCATCCGACAAATTATGACAGACTATCATTAATAGGAAGCAGGATGTTCGATTTCTCGAAAATGAAATAATAAAAACTTTAATTAAATACAGTAACTGTACTGTACTTCATACAAATTTACATTGAATCCAAATTACGTTAAGTCATGTAAACAGTATTTCAAAATATTTAATTACTATATTGCATTTACTCCCTTATATGTAGATATTAGAGATTGTTTTACAGTGATGATGCTTCACTCATAGCTGTCCTTCCTGTTTACAAGTAAATTTCCTTAAATATTGGTTAATTTGATGGACTGAAAGATGATTAATTAAATTTATTCGCTAATTGAAAACATACCAAGAAGGCCGTGCTATTAGAAATTTCACTTAAAGACGTTTGTCCTCTTAAATGAAAATATTTTATAAATTAAAAACGCTATTTCTATGAAAGGAAGCTTGGAGTCCTTTTATTGAAATTAGAGATCATTTTTATATTATAAAGGAAAAAAAATCTGTTTAAAACAAATATCAAAATAAAAACGATCTCACTGGAGATTTTTTTATGTAAAATGTTTTTTAATGCCAATATGAAATACCTGAAAAATATCTGAATTCACGAATACTGAAATTTAGATAATAAGGTAAAAATAGTTTGGTTTTTTTCATGAACTAATATTTTCCCTTATATTTTTGAATTAAATGGCATAGATTGGTTTTAAGATTAGTCTACGTTCACCTAATCAGTTCATATTATAAACGTGAAATTTAGAGGGACAAATTTGGTTATTAAAATCGAAAAATAAATTTCAATTTGAAAAAAAACTTAATAAAACATTTTGCTTAACAATAAATAGTGTTTATTAGAGAATCGATTTACCACTTTATGTATTATGTAAATATCGTATGATGTTTATATACTTTATTTAAAGGTAGGCCTAGATGACACCTAAGAGTGCTAAAAAACCTATTGAGTTTTGTATAACTTGTAAGTGATCCAAAAACCCAGAACCTGCTCTGCATACAGCGATTATTTTATTTTTGTTGCATATTTATTCTTTTATGCAAAAATCGATTAATTTTTTAATAAATAAATAAATATATATACTAAATTTTTGTATATAGAATTTATTTGTTTAGAAAATAGTATATACAGTATATAATTTCTAAGCAAATTCGATATATATATTATAGCTAGTTTTTTTTACGAAATTTAAAAAATTGAAGATTATTTTAAAAACAATAAATTCTTTATACCGTTTATGAATATGATATTTGGAAATCAAAATAATAAATATTTTCATATTAGTAACATAAAAACATTTCTGCGTTTAGTCAATACATTTATAAATACAGTACTGTACAATAATTTATTTGGTCATTTAAACAATAACTTAATAGGAAGGAATATTTTATACGACTAATTTTTACAAAAATACAATAAAAATTAAGTTCACAATTATTTTGTTAGAAAAACAGGAAATTTTAGCCACATGATAAAAATAGATTATTAAATTATCAAAACTCATATTGCCTTATTGATTTATAAAAAAAAAATAATTTTGAATTACGGTCTTTAAATGTCTTTAAATAAATAATATATTTAAATTACTTAAGAAACTTATATAATAAGTTAAATTTAACATGAATACTACAATGTCAAAATTTAATAAAATTTGATTAATTTATGTTTTAAATATGATTACGAATATTCTATTTGAATGAATTACATAAAGATTAGATTATACAGTATTTAAAATGCTATATTATATAGAATTTAAATAATACAGTTGTGACATGGCTAATTGTTTAGAATTCAGTTTTTATAAAATCCAATATAATAGTACGCTATGCCTTCCATATTAGACAGCTACAGTAACATAAACGATAATGACGTAGAGCGCTAGAATGACGAAATCATGGCGTCCCGTCATTTAGAATCGTCGTTAGAGAATTGCTCACGTCCAAACGTGAGTTAAGGAAAGGTTCTATACTGACGTCATTCGTTCGCGTTCTATACGTCGAAATTGGAAAATTCGACGCTTAGGCAGGAAGGTTCACGTTGATGATTACTTATGTTTATAGTGACTAAACGACTAAATATAATGCCATATCTTTTAGTGTGCACATTCCTTAGACTTTTATCTATGATAGGATAATTAAATTTTGTGTTAAAAACGTTAAAAATCATAACTTGAAGACGTTACGTTATACCATATTTTTATGCATGATTTCTGGATACTTCACACAGAGTGGAAAAGCTTTGATTTATTTTTATATAATCTAAATACTTTTTCTAATTACTATCAAAGTGATTTTGATAAAACAGAGAAAGTGAATCAACCTGCCACGGACACGGATGTTCGTGTTCTGCGCAAGCGTATTAAACGAATATGATGTCATAACATGTGACACTATCTAGGGAAGTTAAGGGAAGTAACGATTTGCTAAAGCAGATTTCTTTTACAAACGCACGCGTGGACGTTAACTCAATGACGTTATTCTTCTTCGCGTTTACGTTCGCGTCAACGTCTTGTTGAAGCTGTCTATTGTTAGAGTTTGACTCACACTCAACACAAACATCTAGTTGAAAAATATAGCCCTAAATTATTTTAAATTTTATTACATAATTACAAATAAATTCTTCACTTTAACATTTTGTATTAGAGTATTAGAGTGAAGTATTCATATGCAAATTTGTAATAAAATATAATATAATACTATAGATATATTTCGATAATTTTATTAATTTCTACTTTTTCAGCTAAATTATGTTTTATGCCTATGGAAATTATTGAAAATTCCGTCAATCATCTCAAATAATATTTTATCTGTACATGTATTTTTAATGCAGAACACAGCGCTCTAGAAGAATATATAGTAATTATATAATACAAAACTTATGTAAAAATTCATTTTATTTTCTCTCTAATATTATGCAATATATAATGATTCATCCTACTATTAATATTATTGAAATCAATTGAAGCACGAAAGTAGGAGATTAAATACTAATTTATTTGAAAAACGTTTTCGGCGGCTATTCGATAGCCATCATCAGTTGAACGTTTATAGGTTCGACTGATGATGGCTATAGAATAGCCGAAAACGTTTTTTAAATAAATTAGTATTTAATCTCCTACTTTCGTGCTTCAATTGATTTCAATATTATGCAATATGTTTTATGCATTGGTCGGATGCAGCAGTGAAAGTGTATTGTGCTTCCAATCTGGAGGATCCGAGTTCGATTTCCGGATTCCACACCAAAAAGCTTTCAGACTCATTGGCTTCCATCTTCTACCAGCGGGCTAACTCCAATAGGAGTGTGGGCATAAAACGTCCTTGAATGTGGGTGACCCGTGGTAGACACTAGAATTAGTACATATCCACTGGCGGATTTAATGGACAGCTAAATCGGCATTTGCTTATTGAGCCCAAGCTCATGCGGACTCAATCCCTAAAGCTCATGAGTATGGTCTCGCGTGGATGGACATCATTTTGCTATTTATTTTATTGAATGAAAAAATGGATGAAAATCGATTGTATAATTGAATAATTTTCCGAAGATAAAACAAGACAGTATAATTGCAACAATAATCTATTTGCTCGTATTATATTATTGTTTTTATTTTAAAAAGGGATATAGAGCGTACTTATAGGTTTAACCTTTCGAAAAATGAAAGTGAGAATAGTACAAAATTATTTTTATTTTATATTTAATATAATTTGCTGTTAATTTTATTTTATTTATGAAATTACTAGCAGAGTATGCCCAGTGTTCCCAAGAATAGTTCTAAAAACAATTATTTTAGAGAAAAACTGATTTTGACTATTTTTACGTTGATTGGCTGGCTCAGCATTATTAATATACATATTTGTATGTTGATTGTTAACTTATAAAATTGGTTGGCAAACCATTATTTCAACCCTAATATTTCAAAACTATATTAGTATGGGAAATACACGTTTTTACAAATTATTAAACAGTAGTTAATCAAACTAGGCCACCAAAAAGAACTTTTCAGGATGAAGTATTTTGCCACATAACGCCATCTTTTGACTGTTATTAAATTTTGTCAGATTATTAAATATTCGATTAGCTTAGAACGCTTGTTCTATAAAAATCAATGAAATAGCCTAATTATTTAAGTCAGAAAATCAGAAAGAACTTTTCTAGTTATGGCGGCTATATCTTTTACTATGTAAGAGTTACGGGACACAAACATACAATTCAAAATACTCTATATACAGTATAACAATCTCTCTTCCCTAATAATTCTCGAATCTTCCACTCTGGAGGATCCGAGTTCAATTCCTGGTTCTATACCTCTAGTTTTTTAGGAGAAGTCCGAACCCAGTTCATTCAACTCCATCCTCCATCTAACGGTTGATCCCAGGAATGTGGGAATTTGGGATGGACAGTGGAATGCCCCCTGTTTAGTGCCTGCTAGGTGGAAAACGGCGTAACATGTATTCATGGGAACCTTAAAAAATTTTCTCACTTTAAACTTTCATCTCTGGAGAAAATTTGCTTGTGCATACTTCAGACCTTATTTTTGCCGATTGGGCCTTTTTCCTTAAATTCACCACTGCTAGATACTGAGTGTAAAGCAAGGATCCTTGGTGTAAAGCGGCATTAAGCCTCAAATGAAAAAATATATGTAGTGCATACTTCAGACCTTATTTTTGCCGATTGGGACTTTTTCCTTAAATTCACCACTGCTAGATACTGGGTGTAAAGCAAGGATCCTTGGTGTAAAGCGGCATTAAGCCTCAAATGAAAAAATATATGCTTTATTGTATATATTTTTTGTAATCATGTTCAACTTGTAAATTGTATTTTCTAAGCTGTGTCTAAAAACAAGTATTCGCGAAGTGTAGCAATAGAGATGGTTTAGTACAAAATAAAAATCAACAAATCAAAAAAATCTTTATTTTTTGCAACTATTTGTAAAAAATGCATTTCGGGAGATTTAAGCCCTTCTTCGATTTTACATGGATGAGAACAATCTGTATATAATAAAATTGGTGAAGATTACAATAAAAAAGTTACATAAAAAAGGAGTACATAATGTTACAATTGAGAGTTCCGAAATTAGTGATGATGATTGTGTGGGGGTCCGGGGGGTCTTATTGACGAGATTTTGGCCGAAAAACTTGAGCGGCGTGGGAGCTATATCTTTTACTATGTAAGAGTTACCGGACACAAACATACAATTCAAAATACTCTATATCACAATCTCTCTTCCCTAATAATTCTCGAATCCCACTCTGGAGGATCCGAGTTCAATTCCTGGTTGTATACCTCTAGTTTTTTAGGAGAAGTCCGAACCCAGTTCATTCAACTCCATCCTCCATCTAACGGCTGATCCCATGAATGTGGGAATTTGGGATGGACAGTGGAATGCCCCCTGTTTAGTGCCTGCTAGGTGGAAAACGGCGTAACATGTATTCATGGGAACCTTAAAAAATTTTCTCACTTTAAACTTTCATCTCTGGAGAAAATTTGCTTGTGCATACTTCAGACCTTATTTTTGCCGATTGGGCCTTTTTCCTTAAATTCACCACTGCTAGATACTGAGTGTAAAGCAAGGATCCTTGGTGTAAAGCGGCATTAAGCCTCAAATGAAAAAATATATGCTTTATTGTATATATTTTTTGTAATCATGTTCAACTTGTAAATTGTATTTTCTAAGCTGTGTCTAAAAACAAGTATTCGCGAAGTGTAGCAATAGAGATGGTTTAGTACAAAATAAAAATCAACAAATCAAAAAAATCTTTATTTTTTGCAACTATTTGTAAAAAATGCATTTCGGGAGATTTAAGCCCTTCTTCGATTTTACATGGATGAGAACAATCTGTATATAATAAAATTGGTGAAGATTACAATAAATGGTATAATGATAATAGAGACTGGTAGTGATTGATTTTATTAGTCTTGCGATATCCAGAGGTAGTAAAGGAATAAGTCTTGTTAAGTTTGAATGTAAACCATTGTGGTTGTTAGTTTTGACAAGTGATTGTATGGAATTGTGTTATTTTGGGAATGAATGATTTTGTACCATATCTTGTTGTATGTTTGCTCCTGTATTTAAGTTCATTAAGTTTTTATTATTTTAAATGATAGTTATATGTCCTTTTATTTTTTCTAGTGTAACTATTTTATCTGTATATAAAATAGTGGATTTTTCTTTATTAAGAGTGCATTTAAATTTTTAACTATGAATATATCAATCATCATCATCAATTTCGGAACCCTCAATTTTAACACTTCTTTTTTTATGGATATGTAACTTTTATTTTTTATTGTCATCTTTATCAATTTTATTATTTACAGATTGTTCTCATCCATGTAAATCTTTTGAAATGCATTTTTTGCGGATAGTTGCAGAAATAAAGATTTTTTGATTTGTTGATCTTCATTTTATACTAAACTGTCTCTGTTACTACACTGCGTGAATATATGGTTCTTAAAGTTTCAACTCAATCTAGGATCTTTCTATGTTTAGGTTTGTTTGAAATACACTGCCGCAGTGGCGTATCCAGAATCTTTGGTACCCGGAGCGGCATTTTTTGGCCCCCTCTCCCCCTCCAAAAACACATCTGTTTTAACTTTCAGCACGCATTTTATTTTATACACATTTTCTTAAATAATTTTTTAAGAACTGAAAATTATACAAATATCTGGTGAATAATAATGATATTCCATATTCTTGGCCCCCATCAGGGCCGGATTTACCAATAGGCCGACTAGACCGCGTCCTAGGGCCTCACAATTCTAGGGGCCCCAAAACTATCAATCAATTTTCAACTTTTATAAATTTTTAATAAGAAAAAATGAGTTTTTATTAAAGTGCTAGATAGAAAGTAAAATTTTAAACGTTCCTTATAAGTTATAAGGAGCCTTTAAAATTAGACGTAACTGTTTTGAATTTTTAGGGGCCCAAAGCCTTGCTTGTCCTAGGGCCCCTAAAAATGCAAATCCGGCTCTGGCCCCCATTCAGCTTCGTGCCCAGGGCGGACCTCCCTTCGCCCCATCTGGGTACGCTACTGCACTGCAGAATCACGCAGGGATACTATTTGCAGCGGCTACGTTTAGAACTCATTGCAGGTTAGCCAATACTCATGATGGGATCAGTCGAAAAATTGAAGGATGAAATCAAAGGGCCGGACTCGGACCCTTTCTATAAAACTAGAGATGTGGGACCAGATCCTCAAAGAAGATAAACGACTGTTTTACGATGCAGCCATTCGGCCAATTTCAACAATCGGTGTTGACCTCAACCGACGTTCAACTCATACATCATATTTCAAACTATGTTGACTGTGTTAACAATATATGTCCATATTCGGCCGGAATGGTCGGTGGAAACGCTTCGGCTTTCTATTCAGACAATCCGGGATTCGATTCTGTACCCACTTTTTGAAAACTTTATTCATGTGATTCGAGTCTATCGTCGATCATCATCCTTTGCAATATGGCTGACTTCCTTACAGAAATGGCCAACCTTGTGACAGACCCAAGGAGGCAGAGCACGAATATCCCCAAGGAGGTTGATCTCCCATTTGGCACAGTCGGCCGGATTGGCCGCGTGGAAATGCTTCGGCTTTCAACTCTGGAGGACCTGGGTTCGAGTCTCGGATCTCACCCCTTGAAAATATTTATCATGGGATCGGGGCCCGACCCGTCGATCCCTGCCTCCACAATCCGGCTGATCCCTCGGCAGGAGTGGGCAGCCTGTGGAAGGGCTTGTTTCGCCCCGCCAACAGTATTCTACAAGAATGGAGTGTGGCATCATCTGTTGACAAAAAAAAAAAAAAACATTTGGCACGTAACAGCGTGGAAAGTGACATCTGTTACCAAGTACATTAATATAAACAGAAGATTTTATATAGTATGTTTTAAACACTTCCTTAGTTTTAAAATATCTGGAAAAGATAAGGTTTAATATTTCTAGAGTTTATTCTTGGAAATAAAAAGTCTTAAAGATTCATAAATTAATGATGATAAAAAATTAAATTGTTCATAAACGAATGATATAGATTTAAAAATATACATGTATATGGCTCAATTGTGATAAACAATCATCATAAAGATTTTATTGTTTTATTTCTTTAATATTTAAAGAGAGTAAAAAAATTTTATCATTCAATATAAATATTGCTCAAAATCTTCTCCATTTTATCACAGATATTCATTATATTTTAAAACTCTATTGAATCAACATTTGATCATTTTCTTTCAATAAATAGTTTTTTTTTTTTTTAATTTGCTTGTGATATTTCTGACAACTTGCAATAAGTTTTGGAATGCATTCTATCCTATCCTAAGAGAATATTATAATATTTAATTTACAATAGTTTTTTATTTATTTTTAACATAAACTTTTGAAATAGTATTAGTTTTGGAATGCATTCTATCCTATCCTAAGAGATTATTATAATATTTAATTTACAATAGTTTTTTATTTATTTTTAACATAAACTTTTGAAATATTTGAAATTTGGAAATAATTTGAGAAAACTTACCACTTTTATTACATTTTTAATATTATGAAATATATATTATGAAATATATCATCGTCTCATCCGGAGACGATGACCAAAAAAAAAAACACATACATATGTTTAATTTTTTTATTTATATAAATTATTATTGATAAAAAAATCACATTTCAAAATTCCTACAAATTAAATACAATTTTAATGATCACAGAGTAGTTAGTTACTATCCACATTACATACAAATTAATAAAAATAATTAATAAAAATACCTTAATATTTTATGTATTTTTATGTATAAAATAATAACAGAAGAAGAAAAATATGCAATCTATATCAATTAACATATAATAAATAATTTGCTTATTTATGTAGACTTTTTCACGTATATTTCTTGTCTGACATCGCAGCCTTTACAAAATCGGCATTTTCTGGATTTTTATTAATTCATAAAATTCTTGATAGCTCATGTCGAAATTAAGTTTTGTGCAACCTTTTCTACCTTTACCAGTTCAAGCCTCATTCTGTTACGATTGTTGGTCCAAGTATTTCCTATAACGAAAAAATTCTTTCCACATATGCATTACTTATAGCCTATAAGTTTAGACCTCTCCTGATTGACCAGACACAAGAACCACACGCAAGCACGGCCAACGCAAAGAATGGGGACAACTATATGAGCCGTTCACAAGCCAAATCGATTAACTCCACTTTTTGAAATTTTTAAAATATTAGTGTCACAGGACTTGGTTGACTGTTAACTATTTATAATAAAAATAATTTTCCTAAAAGTTAGGCTTAACAGTACTATATGACAAAATTTTTTTTGGCCAATTCGATTAACTCCATAGTGTATTGTTAATCGTGGCAATAATGCAATTCAAACGTTTATAATTGCCGTTGTATATCTACATTTTTTGAGTTTACCCTTTGAAATTAGAATTATAGTTTTACATCTTTTAAAATCACTAAATTGAAAAGGTAAATTGAGAGATGTGTAGAAAAGATGTGTTATTGCCTACATGAAAGTCTTGGTTAACCGGTTTTTATTCAATAAATTCTTTGATTTTAGTCAAGATCTGTCTTTAGTCATCTCTGATGCAACAACAAAAATTTAGTTATGTAATTTTTAATACAATAGTATTTATTTGATAACAACAGCAAATTGCTTAGTATTGTCTCGTCATAAAAAAATTAAAATAATTTATCTTTTACTGTTATCTGACTCGCTCACTTGCCAAATCGATTAAGTTAATAAAGTACAGAAAAGTGATAAAAATAATATACATTGTTTTTTAAGATTCATTTTAAAATATAAATTCAAATAAACACATATTCAAATAAGCATGTAGCTTTTAACTAATGACATATCAAATGCATAAGATAGTATATCCTTGGAGTAAGCTTTTGTTGTTATTACAATTTTTACGTGACAGGAAATTATTCGATTTTTGAAAGTGAAAAAAATTCATATCTTCGAATTCAGTCTTCATATTACTTTTTTATAAAAATAAGAAATTATTCAGACAAAATAAGAAATTTTGTCTGAATAATAAAAAGTATTTTGTTTTTGTTGTTATTATTGTAGTAAGACACATTTCATTCATAATATATTTAATTTTTGTTTCTAATTTAATTTCGGATATATTTTAAAATTTTAAATACATTAATTATTGTATTTTTCCTTCAAAAGAACGACTAAATTAAAGTTTTGTTCAAGAATTATAAATTATTTGTAAAGCTAAATTTTGAATCATAAATTAAACTTAATACACATATAGTCTACCATTATAAATTGTTATATATACTATAAGTTTTAATTACATATAATAAATGGTATGGGAATTTCAAATTTACTCTATTATAGATTAAGTATTATAAAAGTAGTGATTGATAGCAGATACTGTATTTTAGAGAAGCATCGACTATTCAGTTCTTCAATGGAATACATACGTTTTAATTCGGAAAACAATGCACACTAAAAGTGGCTAGTGAGATTTATTCTTAGAGTCGCACCTCAGTTTTCTATATTAAATATTATCATAATTCTATTTACAAATAATTAATGAACATTGAATTAAAAAATATTCCATTGAAGGATTGGACAAGTCGATGTTTTTCTATACTACCTCTGATATTAACACTGCTATAATATTCAATTTACAATAAAAGATATAAAATCATATTTTTTATAGAAGATAAAAGATATAAATTCTTTTAATTATGGTATTTTATAATCATTTATTTTTTCATCTAATAATATGTGTTCTATTTTATAGTTTATGATTTAAACATTTTCTTTGTATTTTAAATAATATTCTTAAGAATTTAATGAAAAATAATAAGATCCGGTTTATTTTGACGTATTAATATAATTTATACAAAATTTTTGCTTTAATTAATTCTGCATGGAAGCTGATTATTCCAACATGAGAGAATTTTCTTCATACGCAAATTTTTATACAGTATTACAGTATATGGTTAAATATTAATCCAAAATCTTTATATTTCTTATTGTCGTTAGTACACTTTTAGCTTACCTTTAAAGACTTTTGTGTTATCATCAATGGCTTTTAGGAGGCCTCTTGACAAAGGAGAGTTTCCCTGGCTTTGTTCCTATTGTAAGTAATGTTGGTTGGGGAGATTCAAGATTGATTAATGCCGTGTTCGAACCTGAATTTTCTTGTTAGTGCACTATCTATTGATGGAAATTTCTTAATCTAACATCTTTGTTTAAATATAAGGTATTTTATTTTTGTTATAAATTATAGATATTTTACCATTTAGAAATGTCCTGGAAATAATTCGAACGATTAGAAACAAAAATTTATTCATTTACAAACTACTAATATTTTAAATAATGAACGGATAAAATCTCTTAAAAATTTTTTCGATAATATTTAAAAGTTTAACCAATAAATTATTATATTAATTTTAAAATATTAGATTTCGATCAATTAACCGTGAATTTATTTATAAATCATCTATTATTACCAAGAATTATTAGCTTACATACCGATGATTTGATCCGAAAGTAGATTTCAGTTTTGAATCGACTTAAAATGTATTATATAACTATGTAACTGGATAAATTAATTCTATCGTGTCAAGCTTTCATAAATCGTCCAGTTTGTTTTCATATCGATTATAATTACAAAGTCTCTACAATGTGATAATGGAGATACAACGCAACGGCAGGAGATAAGTCAGTAATATTCGTTCATCTTAACTGTCATTGCTTCAAATGATAGATATTTTGAGTATTTATAATATAATTTACGACTTTTCTGTCTTGTCGTCAAATCTACTAGTGATTAATTATTAGTAACACCTGTAAATTAATTTTAGAACCATATATTGATAATTTATCTATTTATCTTCTTGCAAACTAGAAATATAGAATGCCGTCTTAATATCCCTCTCAGGAATTAATGTTATATAGGCCTACAACTTTAACCAAAAATATAATTATATATTTAAAAATTTATTTAAATATCTATAATATTTATGAAACAAAACAAACAGAAGATAATCAAATCAAAGCAAATAATTTATATAAATAAACGTTTCATTAATTTTCTTTGCAAGCATATTATTAATAAAGATCCGATGTTCCTATTGACATCAATGTAAAATAAGATTTCACTTCACCAATATGGATTATCAGATCGATATTCAGTTAGAACATTTCTTTTCACGTAAAAATAATGATATATATTTCAAAAATAGCGGTAAATAACTTTATTTTAATATATAATAGAACATTTAAAATGACTATAACGTCACCAGTGCGACAAATTGTTTAAAAGTATCACTTTTTTAAATTTTGAAATGCTTCTATATCATAATACAGTCGATAAAAACCACGCAGATCTTCAAAATTAATAGTCATACAATATTGTTTAGATAAGGAGGAAAAATCCATTAAAACTTATTACTCTCGAGATGTTTTTTGATATAGATAGATGGATAAAGTGAATATGTAAGATCACTTTCGTAAAAATGGCAAAAATATGATTTTTCTCTGATTTTTATAAGTTGACGATCCGCGAAGATTCAAAGAAATAAAATCTTATCTTTATAATGTGGGTAAACTGCAGACTTCCTGTTTGTTCTCATTACTTGCATGGTATTATGTATACAACGTGTACAATTTCTTTTGTACTTCACGAAACTTGTTTCCCATGTCATACTTTGATCGCATTAGTGGGCTTTGAATAAAACTGATTCTTATTATAACTAATTGGTGCAATCTAAGAATCAATTCTGTTATGTAGAGACACTATTGTATTTTGTTTATGAAATATTTTTCAAATATTAATTTATTTCTTATTTTACTTTAATATTATTTCTCAGTTAGAAATGATAATATTTTTTAGTTATTTCTCAATGAAATTTTATTATTCTTTAAAAGAATAATAGATTTATAGATTTATATAAGTGATGTATGTAGTAGAAATTAAATATTTTTTTATAATAAAAATAATAGAATAGAATAAACTTAGAATAGAGAAAAGTAAAAACAATAATTTTTTTTCATTTATTTTATTTACTTTAGTTAATATATTTTTTAAACAATATTATACAGTAATAAACCAGATAATGTGGATTAAAAAAGATATATTGGATGTGAAAATTCTTGAAATGATTCTTTTGAAAAATGACTTTATGTAATTTTTATAAAAAAAGAACAAGAATGCATTTTGTCTAACACACCCATAATTACCTAGTAAAAAATACAAAGAAAACACCTATAATTATCTATAATTATTTTCAAATACGTTTCTATTCAGTATGAAGATATAGCAATTATAATACGATTCTAGTTATGTAAGTCATGACGTATTTTAAAAATGATATTATTGTAAAATCGACTGTTCGCGTGTCAATGTTATACTGCACATAATACTAGCTTTTTCAGACTACTAGCGCCATCTGTAATACAAAATCGGAAATTCTCAGAATAATATCTGTAGTTACTATATAAGGTTGGAAAATCAATGGATAACTGAGATGCAAAGATTTTACAAAATATGCTTTGTGAAGAATATAGTGTATAAGATTTATTAAATATTAAATAAATCGTTATCGATTTATGCTGATAGCATGATTACTATATTTGTGAATTTTTATATACGTTCATGCCATATATCAGGAAATAGCTCTGATAGTCCGAATTTCTGTAGCTGTCCAGCATTTTGTCCGAAACTTAAAATGAATAATTTTCAGTTAAGATACGTATGTTTATCTGTAAGTTATAATGTTGCCATACTAAATCTCAAAAACTAAACTAAAATCTCAAATTTATGACTTTTTAATGCGTCGTCGAACTCGCGAAAACGTATATACATTATAAGTTTGCTATATATCAATGCCAAAGTTATGTTTACTGATGTACTTATACTTATTTTGGCATTGATACACATATGTATATAGATAAAAAAAGAACAATTTTTAATACTATTTTTGTATGTAACTATGTATATGTATATATACTCATATACTGTACTGTATTTTTTATTGTATGGACTGTGTATTCTTCGAGGTATACTACCACTCTAAGTACATTACAGTTTTGTTGGCCTTTAAGGTTTTACTGTACTTCCTATAATTTTTTTTCCATTTCAAGGGTCTAAACGACAAATTTGCTGTATATTTTTTGTGCAGTATTTTTATTTAATAGCCTATTTATCTTTACACTTTCTGTTATTTCTAAAATTTTGTGATCCGAGCTCAATTCTTCATGTAATCATCTCACGAGGACTGGTTATATTATATTTTAAAAGTTAATTAATAATTAATTGTAACCTCTGTTTTGTGATGTTTAAAATTTCTAATATTGAACATTATAAATGTATTATAATCATTTACAATGGTTATACCCATATTTTATATAACTCAAAGAAAATTTAAATTTTTCGTACAAATTTCAAATACGTGCACTGTAATTCGTATTATATATTCTTCAAATTAGCTCCATACAAAACCGAAAAATTTCATCTAAATTGATGAAAATTTCTAGTATAGTACAGTATTCTGAATGAATTGTATCAGTTGAAGGAATTGATTTACCGCAAACCATGATAGATTTTGTAGTATCACATCATTAATGATGTATGTTATGAACTTAAAAAATCTACTTCAATCAGGATTTTACCTGAAGTAATAGAATTAGTTACATGAAAATATTCTGAATTAAATTAGTATAGATATATGGTAATTACAATAAAGCGATATTTATTTTTCTTCTAAGATAATACTGTATCAGATGGTTCAGCTAAGAATATTGTACATATAGAGTATAGAAATATGAAAATAATAACATAAATTGTTTAGGCAATATTTTAAACTATTTAATTAAACTTAAATGTATATGAATTTAATTGTAACACAGTAACATTATGATTTTTTAAGATGATGCCCAAACTTAAACTAATTTTAAAATGCTTAATAATAATTAATTATATATATAAATAATCAGTTACGGTAATCAAGTTGTTTTCAAGTTCTATTAATCTTAATTGAATGAATATTATAAAATAATTATTATTTAATTAAACCAGTAATTTATTTAATTAAATCAGTAATATTTTATTCTTACTATAAGAATTAATATAAATATCATGATAATGTGAACTTAAATTAAATCTACAGTGGTATAAATGGTTTAAATAATGTGATTAAAAAAATATTTTTATCAAATATTTTTAAAAATCTGATTTGAATATATATCGATATTTGCCTCTCATAATTTTTCTAAAAATAAATTCTCTGTGGGAAAACTATAGATTCAAAGTTTTAAATTGATTATTAAAAGGTTGCTATCTCAGACCTAGGTCTCACCCGGAGACGATGACCAAAAAAGATTCAACATGCTTATTTTTATTTATAGGCAATAAAAAATAATCTAATTGAAAAAATATTAAAAAGATATAAATTTTTAAGTCATAAGTATCCTTAAAATGGCTGGAGAACTCTAATCGATACTCTTGATTTTAGTGTATTTGTTTACTTTATTTGTAACTAATTTCCAAAAAATTTTATTAGTGTAATATATAGTTTTGTATTAAAAATTAAATAAAGTATAATTTAAACCATACTTTTTCAAATATCGTTTATAAAAAAAGCATATATTTTTCCTAAATGATATATTTTTTCAATGATATAATGTATTTTAATATTATATAACTAGCAACTATAGTTAAATTAAATTACTAAAAGTCATCAGGAAATAATATCTACAAAATCTTCAGTCATGTTGCTAGATAAAAATACAAATTTAATTCCGTATTTTGTGATAAAACGCGAGTTAATCACGCAGGTTCTTCATAAGCAAGTTCCTTTTGCAACTCAGTTGACGTCACA
>AYEL01082775.1:0-30000 GCA_000484575.1 Olivierus martensii
ATTATTATTATTATTATTATTATTAGAATAAATTATCATTAAAATATATTCTCCATATATTCTAAAATTCAAATTCAACTAATGATTTTTTTATTTCTTTTATACTTTTACAATCGAAATTAAATTGTGTTGTAATTACATTTATATCAAATGCTTTCCAAATAATTTTTCTGTAGTTTCTGTGTATATAAATAAATAAACAAAATTTTTTTATATGTAAAAGTTTTAATCATAACAAAAAAAAATTGTAAAGATTCCAATTTATTGTGAATATAAGTGATAAATTATTGCATTACTATATATTTGAAGTTCAAATTTGTTAAATTATTTTTACTGATACTTCTCTTTGCATTACAAAAAATATATATATATATGTGCATGCGCTTTTTGGATTGATAAATCTATCCGCTTATAATGTTTTGTTAATCAATCATTTTGATTTTGGTAATGAAAAAGTATCAAATAAATTTGTTAAATTATTTTTACTGATACTTCTCTTTGCATTACAAAATATATATATATATGTGCATGCGCTTTTTGGATTGATAAATCGATCCGCTTATAATGTTTTGTTAATCAATCATTTTGATTTTGGTAATGAAAAAGTATCAAAAGAAAGAACGATACAGATGATCAACAAACAACACATTAATTATTCTACTAGTAAGAATGTAATGAAACACTACAAGAAATGTGATAGTCATGAAAGATGATGTCTAAAAATCTGCAGAATAAAGACCGTGACACACTGAACGCGACGCGAAGCGAAGCATAAGAAAGCAACTTCGCGCGGTTACGCGCGTACAGTGTGTCTTGGACTAGCTTTTTCCGTGCGGCTACTCCAGTTAACGCGCGTGGCCACGCGAAAGGAGATGAAAAAGTTGAACTTTATCCAATCAGCATACGCGAATAATACGGTGCAGCAATCAATCAATAGAAAATAATGTTTTATTAACTTGGAAAATGGCGAAAGTTCAACCGTGTGATTGTATTTCAGATATAGAATTTGTTTTAGAAGTACAAAAAAGACCATATCTATATCACATGAGATTAAAAGAATACCGAAAATATACGATCACTTCTTTCTAATAACAAATCAACCACACTCCGCAAATGATTTCTATCGGTAAATCCATGAAACATAAGAAATAACTCGATTGCAATGTAGACAGGCTGCGGCGCAGTGCAACGCGAAGCGAAGGATGCAAAATTTTCTTTCATCTTTGCTTCGCTTCGCGTCGCGTTCAGTGTGTCACGGCCATTAGAATAAAATCGGGTGAAATTAAAAACTGATTGATATTCGGGAATGAATAACATTGTTATTGTGGCAATATCAAAGATAGAAAACGATTAGGAATTTAAAGAGCACAATAAGATTTTTTTTTAATTCTTTTTTTCAAATTCTTAAATATTGAAAAAACTGTCGATTGTTTTAACTAATTTCAACTGGAATGCGAGCTATTCGGGTATGAATAACAGTGTCATTGTGGCAATATCAAAGATAGAAAACGATTAGGAATTTAAAGAGCACAATAAGATTTTTTTTTTAATTCTTTTTTTGAAATTCTTAAATATTGAAAAAACTGTCGATTGTTTTAACTAATTTCAACTGGAATGCGACAAATCTGCAGCTAAAATTTATAAATGTACAATAATTGAGATTTATACATATAATGGTATACTAATATATGGTATACTAAGATCAGAAAGTTGTACTTTTTTCTGTAGTTTGCTGGGAGTACTATATAAATTAGTTTTCTCTTAATACTTTTATTTTTCAGCAATAATTTAACAAAGGATACTCCCAAGTGTTTATTAGAAACCAAACTATCTGAAGCATTTACTTGGAATAGCCTCAATATTGATTTAAAGATGAATACGTCTTGGTGTGCAGCTTAATTTATAATACAGCCATATTCATTTTTCGCTTCAGACGTATGTCTCGTATTAATCTTCCGTTTAAGTACTCAACTTATAACAATTTATAAACATATGTCAAGAATAAGAACTTTTTTCCTATTAATAAATGTCACGATTGAACAAATCACATTAAAAATAGATTTAGAAGTACAGTCAATCAAGTTATACAACCTTCAAATTTCTACTTGATGGTCATTAATCTATCTCCAATTTAAACTGACATGTCTGCTTATATTACTAAAGTCCTTAACTGATATCAATATTATTTTCATAACTTTAAATTATACATATTTTTGCTATTGCATACCACAATATTATCAGATTTGAAGCTGTCTTCTCAACACAGGAATTATTTCACAAGCAAAATTATGTTAATTTTGCTTGTGGAATCATATGTTAAGAATATGTATGTGGCTATTAGATAATAATCAATAAAACTTTTAATTTATTTTCTAACTACTATTAAAAGTAAAGAAAATACTTAAGTAAATAAAATATTATCAAACTAGAAAGTATCTGCAAATAATAAAAAAAAAAATTGAAGAATAATTGATATATTTAAAAAATTTATTAATAATTTTTTCAATTTTTTTGGAGAGCAGGTATGATATTAAAGGTGTATCTGATCGATTGAAATTAAAACTGAAACCATATTTGTAAAAATAAACAGTGATTTAATTAATTTTTCATACAAAAGTTTGCTGAAAAAGAAAAAAAAATATTAATAGGTGCTTACTTTTTTATTTATTAAAAAATATACTTGATTTAAAATAATATAAAGCATGAATATATATTTTTAAAAACATCCAAAGAACTCTCACCATTTATAAGAGAATATCGACTGTTTTATCTTTTAAATAATATTTATGATGTATTTATTCCTGATATTTATTTGAAGATACGATATATTGTATATATGTGAAAAATCTTTCTTTGCAATCACGAACATCTGGAAATATTCCGAAATATCCATTAGGATTACGATGTTTAAACACTTTATAAATGTATTCATTTCCTCGCTTGTGATATCCAACTGCTGTTCATAACTTTCGATGCTAACGGAGATCTTACTAATAAAAATGTTATATCATTTCAGGTTATAAAAATGATTTTTCTTCCTACTTAATGCATACTTAAATCCCGTAACAGATGATCTTTCTTTCTTTCGATGAATAGTCTGTTCATCTATTTACTGTATTTGAACTGAGGCAATTCCAACAAACGTCTCTTGTTTTTCTTATATAGCCATGATAAAAATATCCAGTCTTGCATTTATTTTTCTTTCTTTCTTTTCATGGCATCTTTACCTTTGTTCAATCCCAAAAGTAATGCCGTTTTAGCATTAAATTTTGAAAGGATATAAAAGATAAATCACTTGTTAATTTAATTAATTAAATATATATTCTTCATTCGAATCAATAACATTCTTCCAGTGTTGTGACAGCTTCATTCATGTTCAGACAAGTTGAGACACGTTTGAACAAGTATAAAAGTCGACATTATTTTTGGATGATCTGATAGGAAGAAAATTTGCCGTATAAAGTTCTAGTTACAATATATAAAATCCTACTTAATATTTCAGTTTTAAAACATAAATTTCACTTATTTTGCATCACTTTAAATAGTTCTTTTTTTTTTTAATTTAAAAATGAGAGCTTCGTTTTTATTGTTTAACAATATCTGTGATTCGTATTCTGATAATGTGGAGTAAATATTAGCAAGATTGTATTATTTTATAGAATACAGTTTCGCTAATCCGTACCAATAGAATTATTGGTAAGTATTAATATATTATGATATTGCGAGTAATGAAATCAACAGTTCATAGTTTAATTAATAAAAAATATTCTAAACTTAATATTAATAATATTTATGCCCCCACAGAAGTCTAACATCTCCTCATCGCGGTAAAGGGTGAATTCTAGTTAAATCCCAGAGGCCAAAGAGCATTAGTATCTTTATTTTTCCATGAAAAAATGGACACCACAACAACAACATTTATGACAAAATTAATGTTTCAGTATTTATTTATTTAGTGTATTTAATTAACAGTTAAAGGATTTTTTAAGCATAAACAGGGATAACAAACATTTAAAAGATTTATAAAAGATGTGTATTGTATGCATAATAAAACTCGTTGATAGAATAATATTGGAATTAACAGCGCTTTAATGTACTGTATTTCCATTTTTAACGAAAAACTATTATACCAGAAAGACATTTTATTCAGGAAATATTTGTTTTATATGTTTGTTTTATTTTCGAATTGATTCTTTTATTAGAACTTATCGAAAGTCTAATTTCTTTTAATATCTAGAGTTAGATACCTATCTTTCTTTTGTGGTTTGTGTTAACTACTTAAAATCTGGAAGTTTTCGATATAACTCCCTAGAGAATAGCTGACACTAGCAACGACAAATAGCTATCAATCAATATTTGTTACAATAAGGACAAGAAAAATTGTTAGTTGCAAAGCATTTCCACAATAACTGATGTGATTTTTTCGAAGTTTAATTTTCAAACTTACTTTGCAATTTTGACTTATAATAGAATTTTACATTAGCATAAATGAGTATAGATAACCATAATGCGAAACAATTTCATAAATATAAAATAATAAGAGGTAATATAATAAAATTTAAATGATAGAGCAATTATGAATATCTATACTCGAAGTAGATCTACTGAAATCACGAATTCTTTTTGAATGGCTACCTGAAGAATCGATTAATTAATCTTAATTATCGATATTGATATTTTGATGCAATTGGTTAAGTTTCTTTCAAATATTGCATAATATATTATTAAAAAATAATTATATAAATAAGAGAAATTCAGTGTAATTAAATTTCACTTGAACATGGGAATCATTAATTTAAAAAAATTAAATTTCATTTGAACAGGGGAATTATTAATTAAAAAAAAATAAATTTCAACTTCAACGTGGGATTTATTAATGTAAAAATTAAATTTTATTTGTAGAGGGGAATTATTAATTTAAAAAATTAAATTTCTCTTCAATATGGGCATTATTAATGTAAATATAAAAAAAAAATTTCACTTGAAAATGAGAATTATTAATTTAAAAAATAAATTTCAACTTCAACATGGGAATTTTTATTGTAAAAAATTAAATTTCAACTTCAACATGGGAACTATTAAATGTAAAAAATTAAATTTTATTTGAACATGGGAATTATTAATTTAAAAAAAAAAATAAATTTCAACTTCAACGTGGGATTTATTAATGTAAAAATTAAATTTTATACTAAAAAATTAAATTTCATTTGAACATGGGAATTATTAATTAAAAAAAAAATTAAATTACAAGTTATTTAAATGACAATACAAAATTTTAATTATTTATTAATTAAACGCAGTCACACAATTAAAATTAAGCTCAGCTTAGTGCAAGAATCCGAGTCGATATCGTTGGCAAAGAATTTTTCTTTAAAATGTTTTCGTTCGGTTTGAGAGCAATCAATAATCAGAGAGCGGTCAAAGTTTGCAGAGAGAAATTGGATCTTACGTGTCTAATTTCCATAGGAAAACATTCTCGGTACATTTTCATGAGGGTTTTACTTAGTAGGAAAACAAATTAAATAGTTATTAAATATTTGCTCGAATTTAAATTTCTTTATGATCCAATTTCGCTTATATTTGATTATAAATAACAACAATAAATTATTCGATAACATACTTCATAAATTTAGCATTTAATTTTTATCGGAGTAATAAAATAATCCTGAATTAATTGTCGCCATTAATATTCATTTTTTTTTTATGTTCTTTTAATAAACGACAGTATTGAAAAAAATCTCATGATGATTTACATTCCGGTTCTCTATCGGAAATTTCTCCGCTGGTGAAATTCTACTTTTATCCATTACTCGCTACTACTTTTGTTGGAAATTTTCTACTTGGAAAATTTACTTAGTGATCCTTTGAAAACTTTCCCAATTTGAAATTCTTAAATTTGATTCATATCAAGTTATTATTGTTATTTTGATCTTTTGTAATATAACGAATTATGAAAAATACTAGTTAGTTTGTTAAATAAATATAATTATTATTATTTATATAAATTTTTACAACAAATAAAAAGTAATTAAAAAAAAAAACTATAATAAGATAGTCATCATTTTAATATCTGTAATAATATCTATCATAATATCCTTCATAAAATAAAATTTTAAGTAGTATGAATAGTTCAGAATTAAATGCATTTAATACACCAAACAAGGGATCATCAGCAGAAATATACTTCTTATGATATTAAAGATTATTATAAATAATTTATATCAGTTTTCATCATGGTGATCATCTAACTTATTCTATATGTTACCGGCAATGTATGAAAAGCAGGCATTGTATAGAATGCCTGACGTTTTTAGGCAAAGTATGAAACGATTAATATTATGTATACTTTTCCTGGAGGCAAAGTATGAAACAATTAATATTATATATACTTTGCCTAGGCATTGTATATAATACCTAGGTATTATATACAATGACAAATGCTATTTAGGCAAAGTATAAAATACTTCCGCTCAGTGCCGGATCTAAACGAATTGGATCGATTGCACCAATCTAGCCCCACGTTAAGGCAAAATGAAATCATGAAAAGACTAATAAACGAAGAATAATCGTTTAGATTTACTATTATGACTGGTCATTTACACCCCAGCCTTTGAATATCTAATTTTTAAAAGAACCACAAAAAGAAAATTTTTTTTTTTTTGGAAAAATTGAATGTAAGTGAATTGATTTTATTTTATCTCTTGGAACATGTGGGAAAATTTTCTATTTAAATTAATTAATACTACTTTTGCAGAATCCAATGTATTCTTATTTAATATTCCGAAAATATTTTCTGAGTAGTCAAATAAATTAAGAGCGGGTGAATTTTTTTTAATTTGAATTAAGCACGCTTACTATATATATATGAATGTTGTCAGAAAATATCGAAAAAAGTTTAAATGAATAGTAGAAAATAATTAGTTGATCTTAGTATTATGACTGAAGTAGATGAAACTCGCATTTTTAATGTAAATTATTTAGTTGTGAATCATTATTTCTGTACTTATCATGAATTTTATCGAAGGTTCTACTGTTATTATTGATAATTGATGAAGATATAGCCAATCGTAATAATTAGTTTAAAAACATTTTAAGGTAAATCATTTAAAAAACTTCACATATTTTGATTTTTCCTGGAAAAATATGAAGACAATTTTAAAATGTTCAGTTCACTTAAAAAATATTCCTAAAATCTGCTCAAAATATTTTCAGATATTTTGAGCAGAGACATTTTGGGAACTTATTCATCAGATAAATAGTTTTTATTTTTATTTTTGAGAGACAATGAATCAATTATATTTTGCACCCTGTTTGACAAAATTATTGATATTATTAAAGTTTCTTTTAATTTTCATAAATAAGTATTAATTTAACATCTTTCGTGCATTTTCATATATTGATTTCATGATTCTCTTTTAATACTTTGCCTAAATAGCATCTGTCATTCTATATAATGCTTAGGCATTATATACAATACCTAGGAAAAGTATATATAATATTAATCGTGTCATACTTTGCCTAAGGCATTGTGTATAATGCCTGACATTTTTAGGCAAAGTATGACACGATTAATATATACTAATAAAATATATAGTATATACTATAAATATATATATATATATAAATACTATTAGTACTATAAGTAGTACGTACTAACTATACTTACTATAAGTGCTATTACTTATAGTAACTATTTAAGTACTAACATATAAGTATATACTTATGCTTATATTTAAGTATCAGTACTACTTATAGTACTTAATACTATGAGTACTTATAGCACTTATTAGTAGTAGTAGTATATAAGATCCATAGTTGTTCATTATCTAAATTAATAACTTACCAGGAACTGCGTCTCTTACCATCATCAAACCAACCACCAAATCGAAACCAAAAGAGCAAATCCAAAGCGGAAGTTGAGCGCCGCTTTTATGTCGCTCAATCACATCCAATTTTTGCTGTAACGTAATCACTAACCTCTTCTTTTTTTCGTTTCTTTTTTCGTCAAAAATGTTCTTCCTTTTATCCATTTCGATACTTTTTAAAAGAGAAAATTCTGTACTATACTGTATGTATACGATAGTAAAGCTAAATAATAGTACAATAATGTTAAACAGTTAACGGTAAAAAAGCCCATCTTTCTGATGTTTCACCCCTTCAAAGCCAAGTGACTGTTCTTGGACTGCTCCTTCTCCGGTTTTAGTAACCGAAAATTAACGGTAACTTGTTAATTAACATCATAAAAGGAGGTAGATCGTTGTTAGTAAGATTGGTCTATGCTTACAACTCGCATTAATCGAATATTTGCTCGCACTAAGTGAAAAACGGTATCATTTTTATAAGTCGCACTAATCGAATATCGTAACTGAAAAACGGTATCAATTTTATAAGTTGAGATCGGAAGAGCGTCGTGTAGGGTCTATGCTTACAACTCGCATTAATCGAATATTTGCTCGCACTAACTAGTCTATGCTTACAACTCACATTAATCGAATATTTGCTCGCACTAACTGAATCTATGCTTACAACTCGCATTAATCGAATATTTGCTCGCACTAACTGAAAAAAAAGGTATCATTTTTATAAGTTTACACTTAGTGTTTCTGATTTCCCGGCCTTTGAATCATTTTTATAAGTAGCACTAATCGAGGCCTACCTGTATTTTTGCAAAGTCGCACTAATCGAAATCGCATTATTGGAACTCGCACTAATCGAGGCCTTGCACTAATTGAATATTGCATTATTCGAACTCGCACTAATTGAGGCCTACCGCATTAATCAAATATTTGCTCGCACTAACTGAAAAATGGTATCAATTTTATAAGTCGCGAATATTTGCTCACACTAACTGAAAAACAGTATCATTTTTGTAAGTCGCACTAATCAAATAAAACTCACACTAATCGAGGCCTACCTATAGTTGCTTGACAAATTTAATAAATATGTGTATTATTCAAACTCGCACTAATCAAGGCCTACCTGTATATCAGATTTTTTCGAACTCGCACTAATCGAGGCCTACCTGTATATATAAATTTATTAATAGTCTATTAATTTTATAAATTGCATAATTAAATTAAAACTAAAAAAGCCTTATTTTTGTTGGTAATCACGACTTTATCATGTTTTATGTTAAATTTTTAATTTAAATTTGCGTAACTTATTATAAATCCTGTTTATATATTTCACACGTTTATAAAACAGTTTAAAAGATAACAAAAATTGCGATTAAGTTATATGCAATGAATAAAATATAACTTTTTAATGCCTAAAATTGAATTTAACATATAATTTATTTTATTTATGAAATTTTTTATGAGACATATAAGAATTATAATGTTCCCAGGCCCCCGAGAAAAATTATATAATGTTCTGTAACTGCATAAATAGGGTGTTTTATTTGGTTATAAACTTGTTGGTATGTCGGGAAAAGTGAGATAAGATATAAAATTCGGACAGCTATCAGACTTTGTCACTTTAATAAACTCTCCAATTTACAGTAAACTAAGTAAAAATACAAAATAAGATAAAATAATTCATTGAAATCGGCTTATATACCCCAAGTTGGAGAGAAAATAAGCTATAAAGAATGTACCATCTTACACGCAGACTTTTGTTTCCTGGTAACATTAAAGATAAATAAGATAATGTCAGAGATGAAAGTGTTTTATTACGTGCAGTGCCGCGAGAACTCGATACTGAAATTATGAGAAATAGTCAATAAATGATAAACAATAATAAGGAATGTATTTGTTGAAAGGTTAGGCAATTCTCTTCTTCTCTTTCAAAGAGAATTGAGAAAAATGGAAAAAGAGAATTGCCCGTCTCAAGACTTCCGAGAAACAGAGAATTGTCCATTGTCCATTCCGAAAAAAGAGAGAAAAGAGGATTGTCCGTCTCATTGAGAAAAAGAGAATTGCCCGTCTCAAAACTTCCGAGCCACCTTTCTCTCTTGAGAAAAAGGTGGCTCGAAAGTCTTGAGACGGGCAAGATGTGTCAGATTTGTATACGGATAAGACGTGTAAATGAGTCTCGTACTGGGAATTGACAGAACAGGAAGTGAAATCGTGAATCTACAGAGACGTAGATCCATAAACAAACAAAAAAAAAACAGTTCGTTATTTTATTTTGAACATCGTGAGAATGTTAAGATTATAACAACTGAACCAAAGAAGAAACTTCTCTACAAAGAGTTGGAAACTAACAGAATTTCCATCTTAGAATTTGCGCTAAGAATTGAAATTTTTATTATAAACATCAGCGATTGTTCTTTTCTTTTTTATAATTATTATAAAGTATTTTTACTCTCAAATGTATTAATCATTAAGCGCTGACTTTGTAAAACTATCTTTACTTCCTTCAATAAATCTTTGATTTGTTTCGAAGTTGTTTCTGAGTCACTTGGGACCGAGAAAAATGAATTGTTCGTCTATCATTACCCGTAAGCCCTCGAAGGCTCAATGCTAAACCCTGTCATTCCGTCCGCGGGTCCCACAGAATAATCTACATATTGCCTATTCTATAAACACATCGATAACCAACACTTTATTCTTGCAAATAACGCATTTATAAATGCAACAAATCCATAAGTAAAACTTATAAAAAATATAGCATTTGCTTATACAGTAGATAATTAGCAAAATGTGCCCGCGTTGCTCGCGCATAGTTTGAAAAAAAAGGAGAATAGACTCCTTCTTATCCGGTCTCGCTTTAACTGGTCTTCTCATAACCCGGATAAATATTCATCTAATTTTTGCTTTACTTTTATCAGCGGCCACTTTTGGAGGCTAAGACAGACTCTAAAAATGTTCACCATGAGTGCTGGCTAACCTGGCCGACAATCATAGTGGATTCAACAGCAAGTTGGAGGAATGTTGTTCAATGGGTAGGGCGCGGACCCCAAAATTTATAGATTTTATGGATAAATATATAATAGCATTTGGAATCAATTAGCTAATCACGATTACGTCACATCCGCACCATGATGAAGCAACGCCATTTTTATGAATTACAAATTTTATTTAATTACAATCTACGAATTACATATTTTATTTTAGAATTTATTATTGCTTCGTTTAATGATGACAGCTGGACCAAAATGGCTTAGTCCCAACGTGTCCTGATCTGTAGAGAAGGATTCTTAGGTTACTTAATGTTGCCGGGGCAGCCGCTTAATTGGGCCAAAATGGAGATCGGAAGAGCGTCGTGTAGGGGCAAAATGGCTTAGTCCCGACGTGTCCCAATTAAGCGGAATCCATTGTAATTCATTATAGCATTTGGTATCCATTGGCTTGATACTAATGGATTCCAAATGGAGGCGATGATATAGCGACGACATTTATGTGTATATCATCGTGCTACCATGTAATGCAAGCGTTTATGGAGTCATACATTGTTGCGCCACCAATGACGTCACACCGTGTCACTATAACGTCATCCCGGATTTGAACATCACTTGAAGAATCTAAATAAAGACAATTTTATTGCCACACAAAATGATCCTAAGACGATCTCGAGGCAGGGTGGCATATGTTTCCCGCAAAGTCGCGGGAAGTTTCTAAGCCAAGTTTGGTCCCGAAAATTTAGAAGCTGCGAAAGTCTTTGAAGAACAGACAGATAAAACAAACATTATATTTTATATAATAACTTGTAGCCAATTATTTTATCTCAAAATGATCCTAAGACGATCTCGAGGCAGGGTGGCATATGTTTCCCTCAAAGTCTCGGGAAGTTTCTAAGCCAAGTTTGGTCCCGAAAGGTTAGAAGCTGCGAAAGTCTTTGAGGAACAGACAGATAAAACAAACATTATATTTTATATAATAACTTGTAGCCAATTATTTTATTTTTATTTATAGATACTAGTATAAAACAACGTATACTCTAGCATAGGGATTCATAATACCTGATTTGATGACTCAAGACCCCCAATGGATTGTCTAATATGATCCCATACCCCCCCTTCACTTCACAAAAATAAAAAAATGACAAATATACAAACAGCTAAACTATTTTACAATATTTTAAAATAAATACCAGAGATCGAGTCCCATACACCTCGCATTTGGTTCTCATATCCCAAGAGGTATGGATACCCCTGGTTAAGAACCCTTACTTTAGCACATCTTCAGTCTTTAAAATCACTTATATATTATTCTTATATGAATTATTAAAAGATGAATCTACTCTGAGAAAGAACTTCATTGAAAATTATTGATTCAACATCCAGTAGCGGCTGTAGAATTTTTAGCTCAACCGAGCGGAAATTTTTGTTGCGCCTCTCCAATTCATCAGTATTGAAAAATAAATTCATAAAAATATCACACTTTAAAAAACTTACTTACATTTCTATATACAATGTTCTAACAATACTTATACACTATATTTATATTTTATATAAAACTTGATCTTACAGGCTTTTTTATTGACGGATTATTTTTTATTAAATTGATATAATCTATGTTTTGTGCGATGTCATTTTCGATGGAAAGTGTCACTAATAGTGTCAATTTTTCCTAGGAAATCGATAAGTTTTAATTAATTTTACTTCTGAGAAACTTTTTTTCGGTACTAGCGACAGAAACAGATGTTGTTAATAAAATCCTTAGTGCAATCCAAATATTCGAATAAAGATCTTGCATTTCGTAAGTTTTATCAGTATCTTTAAAAACTTTTAATACTAACTAGATCATTACACAAAAAAAAACACCGTCTATGTCAGCTTCTGATCCTGCATTGAAGATCATAACAATTATTAAGAAGCTCTTTTTTTACTTATAGTTTATTTATGTTATATAAAAATCCCCAAGTTTCTTCATGTTGATACAATGATTTAAATCTGTCTTATATTAATGGAAAAACTATCTATTAATACATTAAAAAAAATTATTTAAATTTTTTCGGACATACTATGGGTTCATCTCTGCTCTCATAATCAAAAATTGTTTCTTAATATATCTTATTCTTTTTAATACTTCAAATTTCGGTTCTTTGGCGCTCTGCTCGACCCGTATGTTGAGCAGGCCCTGTCAACATCTTATATGCATAATTGAACTCAGAATAAATTAAATTTGCTTGATGCACATTATAGGGCAGGAAGTCTAAGATACGATAAATTCATTATTTAGAATAAAATTATTTGATTAATTTTAGATTTACTGCATTATATGCTTATTTAATAATCATTATTTTATAATTATGCCCTATATTTTGAAAATATATACCTTAAAAATGAATTCAGTTTTAAGATATATATGAAAGAAAAACTTTTCGAGAAAAGATACATTCTTTGAAAGATAAGAGGTTTGGATGGTAAATGTTGATTTGAGTTATAAATATCGAAGTTTAACAGTTACGAGAATGATTAGTTTACATTAAAAAGACTTTACCGGAAAAAAAAATTATATACGAGTGATCTAACTGACTGCAGAAAAAAAACTCCAAAGTTCTCTTAAAAATTAATGTCATATAATAAAAAAGCGAAAAATATCAAGTTACTTTGGTAAATATTTTTTGAAGAATTTACATATTAAAAAATTTTCAAATCATAATTTTTACCTGTTTTGATTTTATTCCATTAAAAATGATATTTTAATCAATATTTAAAACATTATAAATTTAAAAAAACGAAAAATATCAAGTTACTTTGGTATACTTGTATATTTTTTGAAGAATTTACATATTAAAAAATTTTCAAATCACAATGTTTACCTCTTTTGATTTTATTCCATTAAAAATGATATTTTAATCAATATTTAAAACATTATAAATTTAACATAAAAAAACATTAAATCAGTTTCTTAGGTAATATCCTGTTCACCAAATACATCAAAAGCAAGGAAACTAAAATTGAACGACTAATAATGAAGAATTTAATTAATAATCAGAATGATATATTGAATTAAAAGAGATATACTCATTATTTACATATTTATAATATCAAGTAATTTCGTGAGAAAAATATACATTTGATAAATAGCAATAATAAAGGATGCAGTAAATTTATGAAAGTCAAGTGTATCGTTTATTTAAATGATTGTAGTAAAATGTGTAATCAAGACTTAATATTGCTAATTACAAGGAAACTATAATAATCAATCTCAGGATGTCTAAATGTATTCTGAAATCGATTATCATAATCTCTCATATATGATAAATATTATTCATATCTTAAACAATTTTAAATGGTAGGAATAAAGAATATGTGAAAATATAGTTGTAAAAACGTTTTATAATTTAAATTAATTTATATATCTAGCATATTCATACAAATATTCATACAGTAATATTTGCGTGTGCAAATAAAATGTATACAATTTTCATTTTGATTTGGCTTTCTTCAAAAATAAACATTTATATGCAAGAATTACAATAATATAATAATGCTAATGTTCTTTATCGGTCCCATTATTGGACATGAACTTGCCCTGTGTATTAGATCTGATGAATTTGGGCGGGTTGTCAGGGACTGATTGGCAGTTCAGCAACTCTCCAATTGGAGGATTATTCCTGGAATAAGACAAGCAAATCTCTTATTTTAAATTCTTCGTTACAGAGAACTAGAGTTGCTTGCATTGCATAAAATCAAGTTAGGATTATCACAGGACACTGTCATCTTAGAAGGTATCTTCACTTAATTGGGACTGCTGATAGTTCTAACTGTAGATGATGTCAGAGTGGAGGATGAAACTCCTCTTCACATTTGATGTGAATGTGTGCCTCTTTCAGGGTTGCATTTTCCTGCATCGGAAGATCTATTTACAGTCCCATTGATGATGATATTGTCTTTCGTGATTAAGATGGGACTTCTTATGGGATGATCCTGTTAGGGGTGCCATAATAAAACCACTAGTGGTTGCAATGCTAAGGCTGTTTAAAGTTCTCGTTTTACTACAATCTACGATTTACAAGGTTGTTTATCACAGCAATTTTTCTTAAAAAAAGTCCCTAAATCCCTAAAAGATGCAATGATCTTTTAGGGTTGCATTTTCCTACATCAGATCTTTTTATAGTCCCATTGATGATGATATTGTCTTTCGCGATTAAGATGGACTTCTTATGGGATGATCCTGTTAGGGGTGCCATAATAAAACCACTAGTGGTTGCAATGCTAAGGCTGTTTAAAGTTCTCGTTTTACTACAATCTACGATTTACAAGGTTGTTTATCACAGCAATTTTTCTTAAAAAAAGTCCCTAAATCCCTAAAAGATGCAATGATCTTTTAGGGTTGCATTTTCCTACATCAGATCTTTTTATAGTCCCATTGATGATGATATTGTCTTTCGCGATTAAGATGGACTTCTTATGGGATGATCCTGTTAGGGGTGCCATAATAAAACCACTAGTGGTTGCAATGCTAAGGCTGTTTAAAGTTCTCGTTTTACTACAATCTTGATTTACAAGTTGTTTATCACAGCAATTTTTCTTTCAGACTGATGACTATTTCTCTTTTTGTTCAACAGAACTGTCAATCCCATTCTATTTATAAACTTATTTACGATTTACAAGGCTGTTTATCACAGCAATTTTTCTTAAAAAAATCCCTAAATCCCTAAAAGATGCAATGATCTTTTAGGGTTGCATTTTCCTACATCAGATCTTTTTATAGTCCCATTGATGATGATATTGTCTTTCGCGATTAAGATGGACTTCTTATGGGATGATCCTGTTAGGGGTGCCATAATAAAACCACTAGTGGTTGCAATGCTAAGGCTGTTTAAAGTTCTCGCTTTACTACAATCTTGATTTACAAGTTGTTTATCACAGCAATCTTTCTTTCAGACCGATGACTATTTCTCTTTTTGTTCAACAGAACTGTCAATCCCATTCTATTTATAAACTTATACAAATATCTAATAGAATGTTATCGATGGATTTTCATTTTCTAAAAAAAATTAAGCAATATAATTATCATTCTGAGGCGATGTATCTGTTATCTTTTCCAAGTAATTCGGATATATCTTCTAATTTAATGTGGCTTATCCAATATAATTCACGCAGGCGTATGATGGAAATTTCAAAATTAGATCACCTTCTGTTAAACTTCCAGGAAAAGAGAGAAGTTATTTCGAAAGATTTTTAGAATTTGCAAATTAAAGCAATCGAGAAACTGATATTAGAAAAATCAATCATTTCAAATTGCACAACCTAGTGTAGCTTAACATTTTCGATATAGCAGATCATTTTTATGCAGACTTAAATCTCTTGGGTATAATTAAATGCTGCATCAAACAAATTATTTTATATAAATTATTATTGCAGGAAACGTTAATAAATATTAATATTTATTCAAGTTATAAAACTTTTTAATTAATAAATATATTTTATAATGAACTTTATTAATTGCAACAATTGCTTCAATAAAGACAATGTTAAATGGACAAAATAGTACATTATCTGTTAGTGGAAGAAGTGTCGCGTCGCATGCGGCAGCGCGGCGTCACCTATATAATACACTTTTTTAATGACAAATCAACCATGTTAATTGATCTCTATATGAGCCGTTCACAAGCCAAATCGATTAACTCCATTTTTTAAATTTTAGTGTCAACACACTTGATTGACTAATAACTATTTATAATAAAAATAAATTTTATTAGGCTTAACACCACTAAATGAAAAAAAATTTTTTGACCATCAAATAATAATTAATTTATTTCAGAAGCCAATTTGATTAACTCCGTATTCTAATATAAATTGTGGCAATAACGCGATTCAAACATTTATAAATGTCGTATTATGCCTAAGACAATTTTTGAATTTACCCTTCAAAGTTAGAATTATATTTTTACATCTTTTAAAATCACTAAATTGGAAGGATCAATTGAGAGACGTGTAAGAAAGGTGCGATACCACCTACACGAAAGTTTGGCTAACCAGTTTTTATTGAATAAATTTTTTGGTTTTAGTCAAGATCTTTCTTTAGTCATCTAGGATACGACAATAAAAATTTAGTTAAATAATTTTTTAATACAATAGCATATATTAGATAATAACGGCAAGCTGTTCATTTTGTCACAAAAAATATTTAATCGGTTATTGTTATATGTGGATATTAATAGAATAACGCCTTTGTAAAATAAATAATTTATTATATTAAACAAAGTAAAAGATGATTAAATTCAAAAATAAGGCGGACAATATGGAGACTCTACTGCGACCATAACTCGATGACAGCGACTTAAAGTTGGTTCCCACTAGCACGGAACCGCGGAGAAATACGCGCGTGTTGCGTGTTGTCGATAAAGCAGTGCGGTTTTGACGTCATACAGCAGAGTAAAAAACCGCTACCGTCTAGTGTCTAGATGGATTCAACTTTTCCGCTACCGTAAAATCAGTCGAGATAATATCCACTAATGAAATCCATACATTTTGTGATGTCGAATGGTTGGCAAAACCGCTACCGTCCAATGTCTAGATGGATTCAACTTTTCCGCTACCGTAAAATTAGTCGAGATAATATCCACTAATGAAATCCATACATTTTGTGATGTCGAATGGTTGGCAATCTTGAGAATCAAGATGGTGGGATTCTCATTAAATCTCATCTGTTTAATCAAAATTGCATAGAAACATTGTTCGTATTTTTTCTTATAAATATTTTCGATCCAACATTTTCTCTTCCTCGATTTTGTTTCAGTGTCCTCATTTACTGCAGCTAATAGCATCATTTGGTAAACAGTGAGTGCCTATCGTTGATTAGCGTCCATTTTGTTTTACATGAAATGAATTATGGAGACCGCACTAAGAATCTTGGGAAAAGCAAAGCTTATCACGACTTGTGGTCCCCGCGTTTATCCGCGACGTTTTTTGACAATTCCGCTTTCCGCGGCGGATAGTGGGAACCAATCTTAACTCTTTGCGTTCGACCTCGTTCTCTCAATGCTCTGGCATTATCTAGTAACCAAACTTTTGTTTAACATTTGAAATATATACTGTATTAATTAACTTATATTTAAAAATATTTTGAAGATTGAATTCGATGGTATTATTATTTTTTCTTTTCACTTGCCAAATCGATTAACTCCTTCAGTCACACAAAAATTGTAATAAAAATAACGATTACTCCAAGAATATGCTATCTTAAGCACCTTATATGTCGTTAGATAAAAGCTACACCTATAATAATACGTTCTAAAATGTTTATTTTAATTTATATTTTAAAGGAAATTTAAAAAAACGATGTATCTTATATTATTTTTATCATTTTTCTTTACTTTTCGTTTTGTGGAGTTAATCGATTTGGCAAGTGAGCGGCTCATATCATGTTCAGGGAAGCATATATATGTTCATTAAAAAAAGCCTGCTATATATAGATAGATTACGCCGCGCTGCCGGATGCAACGCGACGCGCATCCATCAACAAGTAATCTACTGTTTAACCATTAAATGAAATAATTAGCATATTAATTTAATATTAAAATCAAGGAAACAGTTCTCTATTTAACAAAAGTGAATCATTTATAGCAATAATAAGAATCATTTCTCATTTACATATTTTACAATGAGAATGAATACTCTTAAATGTTATGCATTGTTTCAACCTCCTAATACAACTTACGCAACAAATGTTAGTTTATTAATTGTCGATTTTGTATTAAAAAATCGCAAATGTAGCGGGTCAAAGCTCTTATCTCAACATTGATTCACAATACTAGACGACAGCATCGGAAGGCAATATTAAGTCTATGGAAGCGGCGTATTACCAATTTTTCATACGGTATTAATGCGCACGGAACAACTGATTTCGATGAAAAAGATAATAGCGTCAGTAAGAACGATGTTTATTTTTATGTAATCGTGACTCTGGGTTTACAGTTTACAATTTCGAATAAACATTCACTTCAATTTATTTGGTTTGACGGCTAATCTTGCAGCCTTTCAAGAATGATTTAAAATTACAACTCTCCGCCATTTTATAACTGTTAAAATCGATTGGAATGCCGCAAAAAATTATTGCACATCTGATCATCGTATATATTATAGACATGCAGATAATTTACTACATGTTAAAATCATGTTGATATCGTAATTTTGTTCGAATCTTATAGCTTAGTCGTCATTATTTGTCATTATTTTATGGCAATTTACTGTAAGATCGCGAAGAATTTTTATGGACTATATCATCAGCGTAGTGAAATAAATGAACTTTGGCTCTCCCATAGACTTAATACTGTCTTCCGATGCTGTCGTCAGATTTATAGTCACTATCCAGGGATGGTGAGAACTTCTTTCATGAACAACAAACTTCGAGACTAGTCAAGTTGATTTCGAAACTTTATTTTAATAACACAAATATCATAAAGACAGAACATTATACTGACATATTAGTCTTTTACTACATAAATTCTAACAACTGGAAATATTGAAAAACATCCGTCTAGTCCGTCACCATTTTCTTTCCCGCCAAGGAAGACATTGCCACCTGCCGTCCGTTTTCTTTTGAACTCCAAAAAAATCCACAACGTAATTCCGAACCATGTTCCCAACACTCATGAGCAGAATGGTATTTCTGCAACTATTTTTAAGCAAATTTGGTTTGCGAAATCTTATTTTCTCTGTGGGTAGGGAGACTAATATATCCACCATTTGATCCTGCGTGTCATAAAAACGGTCAACTCATACTATTCGGCTGATGCCACGTTCGTCACTGAGGGCTCGATCGTGGGTTCCTATATGGAACCGGGACTGTAATCAGCAATACATCATTTGATCCTGCGTGTCATAAAAACGGTCAATTCATACTATTCGGCTGATGCCACGTCCGTCACTGAGGGCTCGATCGTGGGTTCCTATATGGAACCGGGACTGTAATCAGCAATACAGCAGGCCCTAGGATGTCCATCTCTGGGGCCTGTGGTGGGATCCCATACCGGATGGCTAGCTCGTTTCGTACTATTTTTGAAGCCACGCATCGCAATTAGGAGAAAAGTTAAAAGAACAAATCCCTAGTAGAGGAAAATAAAAAAATCATACTTTTTAATATTAGTTATCGAATTTGTGTTAATATCTATTTATTATTAAAATTTAATTTAAACTTTTGATATACTTTTCGATATTTAATGTCTTATTTGTTATATGCAATTATAATCCTGTAGTAAATATATTTAACATTAATATAATATATAAACATTTTTTTAAAATACAGCAGTTATAATTCTAAAGTGACATAAACACGATCAGCAATCTTTATTTACTACTCGAAATTCAGTTACTAGCAAGTATTATATATTTATGCAAATTTGTGTTGTCTGTCTAAGGGCCGGTTCCCACTTACAGAAAAGTACTAGGTGAAAATAATCCAGAAACGGAAAATTCGAAAATTTTCCGTATAAGCAGTGCAGGAAAATATCCGGTATATTGAGTTGAGCAATTTTTAACTTTTCCGTAATGTGATCCGGAAAAATAACATTTTAAACAAATAGTGTACTGTTGAGAGCGACGTCATACGCGACGCACACAATCATCGAATGGTGAGAAATTTAAGCTTGGAAGGCAAGAGGACTCAGAATCAAAAAATAATTTTGAACGTGTGACGTCAGAAGACAAGTGCCAATAGCTGATGCTTTTGAAATTCTTTTCCGGGTTAGATAGGAACACACTGAATTTTTCGGACAGAAACCATCAAGAAACAGAAAATATATTCTGTATACGTAACTATTTTCTGTAGCGACTTTTCCGTAAGCGGGAACCGATTCTAAAGGCGGTTTCACATAGCCAGCGACAGCGTTAAAATCGGCGAGTTGAGTTTTAAGAGAAAAGCAGCGACTAAATCGAAGTTGAGATTGTAGCTGCGATAAATCTGTACTTATCACATAAAATGAGAATTTTTTTAGCTACAACTCTCTCCTCTCAGCTGGCAACAAGGATCTAGAATTAAATTAACATGGCGAAACCATTGATTGTTGTTGAAATATAAGTCGCTACTTTTGTCCATTTCAAGTTTCTTTTTGTTCTGATATATCTCAGCTGGCAACAAGGATCTAGAATTAAATTAACATGGCGAAACGATTGATTGTTGTTGAAATATAAGTCGCTACTTTTGTCCATTTCAAATTTCTTTTTGTTCTGATATGTCGCCATAATTACTTATAAATGTATTTCAATTTGTTAAACTATAAAGGACCCTAACATGACGTCACTGTTCTTCAAAAATCGCTGATTTTCAGCGAAAATATCTATTCGGGTTGAATATACACGATAACGTCTTTTCTCGCCAAACTCTAGCTTTTTTGCGAATATCGCCGAGATTCGCGATAACATCGTAATAGCGACTGCGACAAAATAACGATAATAATCGCATGTTTCTTCTCGCTTCTCGCAAATCGTTGGCTATTTGAAACCGCCTTAAATGGTCTAAATACATTCTTAGCCAAGTAAAGTTTTATTCTATTTTGTATTTTTCGAATCCGTTAATTTAAATCATATATAAATTATCCAAAAATTAATTTTCAATTTATGATATTCTACCTTATTTTAATACATACACACAAGTTTTCTATGGGGGAATATAAATTTTATTCTATTTTTTAAAATATAATATTCGCTTAATTTGCATCAGAAATATTCCAATTTCAATGCCTCATAGGACAAGTTCATTATAATTAAATTATTATGATTATTTGAAGTCATTTTAATAAGTCTGTGCGAATGTCATTCCTAGTTATAAAGGAAAACTTTTTACTTTTTAAAATAATCTATTATTCGTCGTGAAAATTTTTATTTATAATCTAAATTTACATTTAATTAGCTTTTCGATATAAATAATTAAATGTTAATTGTTAATTTAAAAGATTAAATTATAATTGAATTTATTGAAATTTTATATGCTAAAAATAGCAGCTATTAAACACTTAATCTGAGAAAAAAAATGATTTACTTAGTTAACGATGCCAGAAAAAATTAAGAAATTATTTGAAAATTTTATTATTTTGACACTTAGGTTTTACAAATTATACAGAGTGGGCCAAGATAAACCGAACCCAACCAAGTAATCTTCTCCCATGTGGGGTTCGGTTTATCTTGTCCCACTCTGTATATTTTGTATGCGAAGACTTTCTGACCCAATTGTAACTTTTGCGGAAAAAAGAAGCGAAAAAATCAGTGCAAAAATAGTGCATTTTATATGAGAGAAAAAATTAGGCCTGCATTAAATTATTGAGATTTAAACTTCGAAAAATAAAAAAATATATGCAATTTTTTCATATTTTAGACTGAGGAGAATAAAGTAATGGTCCTTTGCAAGAACAAACATTTATTATTAATTTAGATCTATTTTCTGGAGGAAAATGAGGCATACGAGATCACCATGTTGTTTGTATCTCTCTCCGTCCGTGCGTTTGTATGTTTGTATGTTCCCACTAAAAACTTTTGAATTTGGTAATGAGTTCTGACATTAAAGACTAACTCGACGTATTATTTATCCTTCTAACTCAGTGGTTGGAAAAAAGAAGCGAAAAAAATCAGTGCAAAAATAGTGCATTTTATATGAGAGAAAAAAATTAGGCCTGCATTAAATTATTGAGATTTAAACTTCGAAAAATAAAAAAATATATGCAATTTTTTTCATGTTTTAGACTGAGGAGAATAAAGTAATGGTCCTTTGCAAGAACAAACATTTATTATTAATTTAGATCTATTTTCTGGAGGAAAATGAGGCATACGAGATCACCATGTTGTTTGTATCTCTCTCCGTCCGTGCGTTTGTATGCCTGTATATTCCCACTAAAAAATTTTGAATTTTGTAATGAGTTCTGACATTAAAGACTAACTCGACGTATTATTTATCCTTCTAACTCAGTGGTTCTTAACCAATGATTCTCGAACTTGCCATATGTTTCCGCAGAATTATGAAATTTATAAATATATGTACCGTATAATTTTTAATTAAAGATATGTTAAATGCCGCATGTATAATGCATCTCATTCTAGTATATGAAGAAAATGTCATTTTTTTCTTAGGGGTGCTTTTGAATCGAAATTTTGATACCAGGAAAGATTGAAAATTACAACAGAATATGTAATAATATTACATATTCTGTAGTACACACTGCCATATTAGTGCAGTGTGAAGTTTCCGCAGAATTATGAAATTTATAAATATATGTACCGTTTAATTTTTAATTAAATATATGTTAAATGCCGCATGTATAATGCATCTCATTCTGGTATATGAAGAAAATGTCAATTTTTTCTTAGGGGTGCTTTTGAATCGAAATTTTAATACCAGGAAAGATTGAAACTTACTACAGAATATGTAATAATATTACATATTCTGTAGTACACACTGCCATATTAGTGCAGTGTGTTAAAGCATATACAGTATAGTGAAATATCCTTGAATGAAAACAATATTGGTTCAAATTAATTAAACTTTATTTCTATGCAAACTTAATCAATTTACTGTACTTAGCCAACAGGATAGCCGCGGCGGAAACAATATCCGGAAATTGAACCCGGATTCCACTGTGATATCACTCTGGAAGCCGGGTTCAATTTCCGGATCTCATACATTCAGTTCTCTCAGGAGGGAAAAGCATGGGGAGCAGAGTTCGTGGAGCACTATCCTTCACTTGAGGCTGACTCCACCTAGAGAGCCTACAAGCAGAGAGTGGCCATAGAGGTAATAATTTTTTATTGGACACTTACAGTCACGTGACTTAGGCCGCCATTATTTTTCCAAACAAAGTATATTCTGTATTGGATTTGTATGAACGTTAGTTTTTTCGAGATATATCGTTTATCATCTAACCTTTATCGAAAATTAAGGTAAGTGATCTTATTAAATGATCTTATTATTAAATGAAATTAGTAATTATTAAATGATCTTATTAAATTATTACGTAGTTGTTTAATATTCTATGTTGTGTTTATTAATTTCAGATAGACCTAATGACACTGATATTAATTTATTTTTATTAATTGAGACAAAATGGCTTGGCTGACGTGTCCCAATTAAATGGAATCCACTGTATATATATTGTAATAAATTAATTGAAAAGTTTTTAAAATAAATATAATTTATTCTATAAATACTTCATTATTTCTCTTTCAATTCACAAATCAGAAAAATCTTAATTCACTAAAATACTAATTCTTTGAACTTTAGCAAGAGTTTTCCTAAACTAAGAGTTTCAAACATGACCATTTTTGGTAAGAATACAACAAAAAAAGACAATGAATTTTCAATTTATATATATATATATATATATATCTTCATGAAAATGAAATTCAGTGAAACATATTCAGCATTTTTATATAAAAAGTAATCTACAGTTCTCTTATCAAATTCAAAAATATTTCATCACTTGAGTAGCATTTAAATATTTATTGAAATCTTTTATCCTTTAAATATTTTTAGTCGTGTTCAGCTATTTTTATAAGAAGCTATATTTAATTGCTCTGTTTGTTAATTTTTACACAGAGTTTCAATAAATTTATTTTAAGTTACAAAGATACAATATTAAGTTGTTTTTCGTGTATAGGTACTCATTATATCATAATATCAACAGCACTTCTTGCAGTAAAGCATAAGCACATATTTATTAGATATAAATATAAAAACGTTTTTGGTATATCAACACTATCTTCAGATAAGGTAATGAGAACATTGTAGAATATGTAAACAATCATGTTCTAAAAACATTGAGGTTGCTATGACAACATTGTAAATAATCTCTTGATTTGATTCAGTTAATGAAAGAATATATGTGAAGAGAGTATAGATACACCGAAAACGTTTATATATTTATGTCTAATAAATATGTGTTGATGCTTTACTGCAAAGTGCTGTTGATATTATGATATAGTTAAGAAAAGTTGAAGCAATTAAAATAATAAGGTTAGGTACTCCTCACTTGATGACTTATCTGTGTAATGATTGATCGAACTTACATCTGAGCTTATGACTTTTTTTAAATGGAAAATTTGGTTTTTGCCCATATTCATCGCTTACAACTTCTTTTGCATGTAATTTCTTTTGCACATTTGTAGTTTAAAAAATCTAATGAAGAAAAATATTTTGTGCATAATTAAGATATAAATTTTTAAGTTGAAATTTGTTTTCAATATTTTCTAAATACATAAGAGCAAGTTATTTGCTTACGGATCAAGTCATGGAAATGGAACTCGGTTGTTAAGTGAGGAGTATATGTATAATATTAACTAAATGAAAATATCAATTTATGTTCTGTCTTATTAAGCGTGAATTACTGAAATCTAAATTTTAAAATTGTTTTTATTAGACTTTTCTATCATTTAGAAAAAAGCCAATATGTTGTATAATAACTGTATATCATAATCTTAATTATGCAACAATTTTCAAGATATTAAATAAAAGCAAACAATAAGCCAAATAAGTAAGATAAATCGTTTATTCAAAAACACTTTTGACTATCCATATAGCCTGCCTCAGTAGGCAGGATACGTGGATAGCCGAAAATGTTTTTGAATAAACGATTTATCTTACTTATTTGGCTTATCGTTTGCTTTTATTTAATATCTAAAGTAAGAAGTTTTTCAATATGAATTTTATAAGATTGCCATCAAATAATGTGATTTAAAAGATTGAATAATAATATTAATTTTGTTTAATTTTAAAAATTCAAACATTATAAACATATCACTACTTTATAAATGCAATGGAAAAATAAAATTAAACTTTATGTAAACTATTTTTTTTATACATATATTCACTCCCAAAGTTATATCACATTTCATTCTGAAATTGGTGACATTATTTGAGACAATGAAAATCGTGTTTTCTCATAAATATAATTATTCAAATGAAGTGATTGGTTCCAGACAAGAAATTTTGATCAGGGAAAATAAATACACTTATTCTGCACTTATGAAAGATTTACAGAAAATATTGTGAACAACAAACAATTTTTATAATGCACTAATCGATACTAATCAGGGGATTAACCATTTCAAATTACGTAAATCAACTCAGCCAAACTTTTCTTGGTGGACAAAGTCTATATTAAATTTATTAATAATCGTTGAAAATTTAATATAGATTTTGTCCGCCAGGGGAAGTTTGGCTGAGTTGATTTACGTAATTTTTATAACAAATTAAGTGAAAATTAAAAAAAAAAGGCATTTCTCTTAAACCATGATTGGCAAGAGTATCTGGATAATCAATAATGCCAATAACAGATACTCCAATGCACATGTCTTTGACCATGCCTTAAAGAAATCAAGTGTTGAAGTCTTGAGAAAAAAATACTTCTTTCTTTCCCTCAGACTCTCAAAATTCTTCATCTCATGGGTCAGCTATGAGATAAAAGAAAGGAATTCAAAAGCCAAATCAAGATCCTTTTCGAAAAAATCAGATGTGCTACCAGAATTGATCCCAAATTCTTAGGGGTTTAATTCAACATACTTCCACACAGCTGACTCATTCATTTGTGGGACGCCAGGGGGCGTGATATAATATTTTACAGGTCTTAGCCTTGCGTGGACAACGTCAGGATGTGACACCAGTCGGGATTGTTGGAAACGAAGCTGACAAAACAGGCGGGTTTGCCTAGCAGAAGAGGATGTGGGCTAAAGTTGTGAGTAAGGATGGAGAGGAGCTCAAGGAAACAACAATAAACAACTCGAACGGTTAACACCTTGGATCTTTATTCTAGAGAGAGAGAATTACAATATATCCCATAAAGGGAGGATAAATACCTTGCATATTTCTTATTTCTTCTCATCTGATTTCCAAACTGTCATAATTCTTCCTTTAAATCTGTCACTCTCTATATTCTTGTATAAGCTTTTGTTTAAGATTCTTGCCTGTTTATCCAATATAGTCTTCATATTATCTGGTGACCTTGTTTATGAGGGTATCTTATAATTATCTGAAGACATTTCTGTCATTGTTTTTAGATCATTTCTTAATATAAGAAATATTATCAGTGCCTTCTATACCACACTTCTATTCCAATTATTCTCTTCACAGCTTTTTGTCATGGCAGTTAGAAATGGTTGTATTATATTGATTTTTGGAAGATTCTTTACATTACACCCAGAGTAAAAAGTACTTTTTGAGCTTCATATTAATTTATTGAATATAAATTTCTTTTTCTTTATCGATAGAATATTAAAAATAATTTATAAAGTGAATAATGAACAAAAATTATTTTCATAAATTATATATCTGTACCTCGGAGGCATATGACATTTACGTCCAGTTTTTTTAAACTGAACATAGTGTCATATGCCTCTAAGATACAGATATATAATACACATTTTTCCATTTCATTCAATTTTATATATTTCATACTGTCTTCAACTATGAACAAAGTTATGCAATATTTAAAAGCATTAGTATAATATATTTCTATGAATGGTTGCATTAATTTTAATTTTTTCTTGAAAAATACATTGTATAATATAATCAGAATGATGCATTCCAGAGATGTATTAGATATATTTTTTTTCATTTTCTTGTATTGAAATTTTATAATTCATCAAAAGAACAAGATATCTTATAAACTGTTCATCAGAATTTGCAAAGAATATCTGAAAATTAAAAATCATTTAGTAAAAAAATCAAAACAATGCATTTATTATACAACTTAAAAATATATAATCAAATACTTACCATTATTTATTTTTGGTTTATTAATTATTACTATTTCAGGAGTAATGCTATCATCATTCTATATTTGTATATATATGTATATATAACATATATAAAAATATCCCACACACACATATATATATTTAAAAATTTTTAATTTATTGAATATACAGAGTGGGCTGAACCTGACATAGTAAAAGATTACTTGGTTGGGTTTGGTTTATCTTGGCCACCCTGTATTAATAATTGACAGATAATTGCAAAAATGGATGTTTAATTATTAATGTCTGAAAATTCACTATCTTTCAATGATGCAATTTCTATTTCTAGCACTTAACTAGGATAAGAAAAAGCTTTATTACAACTATTATATAACACACAAATGTTTTCGGTCTGTTCGACCCTAATCAGCTGTACATATATTACATACATATACTATGTAAGACTTAATTATATTAAGAATTAAAAAAATATTTAATTCTTAATGTTATTAAGTCTTACATAGTGTATATAATATATGTACATGTGATGAGGTAATCTATAACTAAACACAACTTGCTTTCTTCTCTCAAATCTCAAAACGTCTAAAAATCACCACTACAAGCAAGTAACTTATACAGGTTTATTTCTGTAAAATGTTTTCGGACTCATCTTAGTCCCTCCTCAGTACAATTCAATCTGTTACTGTCTGTGTATATGATAGATGGAACAGAACATTAGTCCCTCCTCAGTATAATTATGTTCTGTTCCATCTATCATATACACAGACAGTAACAGATTGAATTGTACTGAGGAGGGACTAAGATGAGTCCGAAAACATTTTACAGAAATAAACCTGTATAAGTTACTTGCTTGTAGTGGTGATTTTTAGACGTTTTGAGATTTGAGAGAAGAAAGCAAGTTGTGTTTAGTTATAGATTACCTCATCACATGTACATATATTATATACACTATGTAAGACTTAATAACATTAAGTCTTACATAGTATATGTATATAATATATGTACAGCTGATTAGGGTCGAACAGACCGAAAACATTTGTGTGTTATATAATAGCTGTAATAAAGCTTTTTCTTATCCTAGTTAAGTGCTAGAAATAGAAATTGCATCATTGAAATATTGTGAATTTTCAGACATTAATTATTAAACATCCATTTTTGCAATTATCTGTCAGTTATTAATACAGGGTGGCCAAGATAAACCAAACCCAACCAAGTAATCTTTTCCTATGTCAGGTTCGGCCCACTCTGTATATTTAATAAATTAAGAATTTTTAAATATATATATGTGTGTGTGGGATATTTTTATATATTTATACATACATATATATATATATAGAATGATGATAGCATTACTCCTGAAATAGTAATAATTAATAAACCAAAATAGTTATAGATTACCTCATCACATGTACATATATTATATACACTATGTAAGACTTAATAACATTAAGAATTAAATATTTTTTTAATTCTTAATATAATTAAGTGTTACATAGTATATGTATGTAATATATGTACAGCTGATTAGGGTCGAACAGACCGAAAACATTTGTGTGTTATATAATAGCTGTAATAAAGCTTTTTCTTATCCTAGTTAAGTGCTAGAAATAGAAATTGCATCATTGAAAGATAGTGAATTTTCAGACATTAATAATTAAACATCCATTTTTGCAATTATCTGTCAATTATTAATACAGGGTGGCCAAGATAAACCAAACCCAACCAAGTAATCTTTTACTATGTCAGGTTCAGCCCACTCTGTATATTCAATAAATTAAGAATTTTTAAATATATATATGTGTGTGGGATATTTTTATATATGTTATATATACATATATATTTATATATATAGAATGATGATAGCATTACTCCTGAAATAGTAATAATTAATAAACCAAAAATAAATAATGGTAAGTATTTGATTATATATTTTTAAGTTGTATAATAAATGCATTGTTTCGATTTTTTTACTAAATGATTTTTAATTTTCAGATATTCTTTGCAAATTCTGATGAACAGTTTATAAGATATCTTGTTCTTTTGATGAATTATAAAATTTCAATACAAGAAAATGAAAAAAATGTATCTAATACATCTCTGGAATGCATCATTCTGATTATATTATACAATGTATTTTTCAAGAAAAAATTAAAATTAATGCAACCATTCATAGAAATATATCATACTAATGCTTTTAAATATTGCATAACTTTGTTCATAGTTGAAGACAGTATGAAATATATAAAATTGAATGAAATGGAAAAATGTGTATTATATATCTGTACCTTAGAGGCATATGACACTATGTTCAGTTTAAAAAAACTGGACGTAAATGTCATATGCCTCCGAGGTACAGATATATAATTTATGAAAATAATTTTTTCTTGAGTGAAATGGAAAAATGTGTATTATATATCTGTGCCTTA
>AYEL01082775.1:35000-67154 GCA_000484575.1 Olivierus martensii
AAAAATTTAATATATCAAACAAAGAAATTGTAAAAGAGAGAGAGCTAAAAACATCGAACAAAGAAACTGTAAACGGGAGGAAGAACGTTAAGATGAAAAGAAAGCATTTACTGAGTTGCACTGACCGGTGAGAAACTTCGTTCCCAACGTCATAAATCTCGAAAACAAAAAGGGATTACGTATCGTGGGCGAACTCCACCAGAGTGTGAGCGCTCCCTGGTGTGCATTAGAATGCACCGCCGCATAATATTCTCCGAATGGAAAGCGGTGATACCACATAAAAATCAATCTAGTATAAAAATTTTTGCTAAATATTTTAGCGTATAAAGAAAATATTGTTAAAATCACTTTTTTTTCTGTACAGATATAAAACTGTCCTGTGTTTAATTTAATAAACATTTAGTATTTCTCTGCAATAAATGAAAAGTTTATTGAATGAGTAAAGATTTCATTCGTGTAATATCAGATATTGCAAGAATCTCAATAAGATTTAGTCAGCCGGATGGCTGCATGGTAAAACTTTCACTTATCTTGAAAGATCCAGATACATTTTAAGGTTACACACCTCCATTTTTTGAACGGGGTCCAGGTAGGCCTGTTGAACTTTATCCTTCAACCTTCCTGTTGATCATTTTGTGATGGGCTCTAGTAGTGGCCGCCGTTAGAATATCCTATATGTGATACAGCGGCTTAATTGAAACAATCCTAACGAAATAAGATTTTAGATTATTATAACTTCATAAGCAGATGTTTAAATACCAGTGTATTTAAACATAAGTTTTAAGATAGCTAAGATGGATTACAATTGTATTTAATATAATGAATATCAATCAAAACACGCTGATATTTTATCCTTATTATTCGGAGTGAGATAGCTAAATGTAAACTTTTTTAAAAAATTATAAATTATGAAGTGATTGTTACTTCGATGCCTGAAATATTCAAAATTAAAGATAGCTAAGATGGATTACAATTGTATTTAATATAATGAATGTCAATCAAAACACGCTGATATTTTATTCTTATTATTCGGAGTGAGATAGCTAAATGTAAACTTTTTAAAAAATTATAAATTATGAAGTGATTGTTACTTCGATGCCTGAAATATTCAAAATCCTTATCGTTATAAGTGCTTAAAATATTAAACGAAAATATTTAAATTTAATAGGAATTTTGGATTTTTTTCCTATATGTTTTACGCCGCTTTCCACTCGGTGAGTACTAAGTATGGCACATTTTCATGATCACTCGGGCAACCCACACCTCTAACAGATCAATTGTCGGATGGAAGAGGTCGGCCGGATGGCCGCGTGGTAAAGCTTCGGCTTACCACCCTGGAGGATCCGGGTTCAAATCCGGGTCCCACACCTCCAGTTTTTCAGGAGGGGTCCGAGCCCAGCCCGTTGAACCCCATCCTTCAACCAGCCTGTGATGGGCTCTACAAGTGGCCGCCGCCAGATACAGTATATCCCATGAGGATATGGCGGCGTAATCTAATTCATCACATCGGATGGAAGAGAGGGGTTTGACTTCCTGTTTCGAACCCTTTCTCAAAAACTGGTGTTGTGGGATGTAGGAATTGAATCTAGTCTTCGAAGGTGAAAGTACAACATGCTTCCACCAAGTCATGTGGCTGATTGGATTTTTTTGTGTTGAAACTTTATCCTATTCATTTCTACTTAAAATTTTGACAAACTCATGTTTTTTCATTATATGTAGAAACATAAATTTGTATATAACAATTGTAGGGTTAATACGACAATTAATAAAAATACTCATTTCGCAAATATTAGTCGGCCAAATGGCCATGTGATAAAGCTCTGGCTTACCGCCCTGGAGGTTCCGGGTTCAACACTTTCAGCTTTTCAGGAAGGGTCCGGGCCAGGTCCGTTGAATCCCATTCTTCAATCAACCGATTAATTCCATCAAGTGTATTGGATTAGGTTAGGTTAGTTATAGTAAGCCGCCATATCCTCATGGAATATTCTGTGTCTGGTGGCGGCCACTTATAGCGCCCATCACAGGCTGGCAGCACCCATGATGGGGTCAACTGGATGGTTGAAGGATGGGGCTCAATGGGCCGGGCCCGGACCCCTCCTAAAAAATTGGTGGTGTGAGATTCGGATTTGAACCCGGATCCTCCAGGGTGGTCAGCCAAAGCTTTACCATGCGGCCATCCAGCCGACCAAGGGGGTTCGGCCCATCTATAGTGGGCTATATAAGAGCCGCAGCCAGATACAATATATCCCTCCCTCAATATGGTGGCTTAATCTACCTATGTAGCCACAATCCATAAAACTAGTTGTGAGTTTTGTGGATTTAATTCGCTTCAGAATTTGAACCATTCAAATAATTGCAATTTTACTTATTAAAAATTTTGTTTCTGATTATTTCATTTGATTTTTAATCTTGACATCAATCATTAAATATTATAAATTATAAATAAGAAAGCTTTTTTAACTTCTTAAATATGTTTAAAAAATAAAAAAAATATAATTCAATGTAAAATGCATTAAATAAATATGTAATTAAGTTAAAATTTTTCTAGTAAAACATTATGCATTTATTTATTAATACCTAGATGCAAGTACATCAGTCATTTTTCATTCAATGAGGAAACTTAGGGCATCAGCTGAGAGGACTAGATATAGTGTAATACCATTTGGAGGCGGCCGGATGGCCGAGTGGTAACGCGTTGGCGTACCACGCTGGAGGACCCGGGTCTGTAATACCATTTGGAGGCGGCCGGATGGCCGAGTGGTAATGCGTTGGCGTACCACGCTGGAGGACCCGGGTTCGCGTCCCGGGTCTGGTCCCGGCTTTTTCGCGGGTTCGCGTCCCGGGTCTGGTCCCGGATTTTTTTCGGGGTGCTGGGGCTCGGCCCGAGGTGATTCCCGTCCTTCACCATCCGGCCCCCCTCCACGGGTGTGGGTGCAGCCCACCGTCCTTCACCATCCGGCCCCCCTACACGGGTGTGGGTGCAGCCCGTGGCCGTTAGCATCCCAGATTTTTTCGGGGTACTGGGCCCGGCCCGGTGATCCCCGTCCTCCTCATCAGGGTCTGGTCCCGGAATTTTTTCGGGGTACTGGGCCCGGCCCGGCGATCCCCGTCCTTCACCATCCGGCCCCCCTCCACTCGTAATCTCCCTGATTGGAAAGGGGGCGTAAAATATGCCAAAAAATTGGGTGCAGCCCGTCGTTGGAACTGGCCCCGTCCCCTTAGTAATCTCCCTGATTGGATCGTGGTTGGAACTGGCCCCGCCCCCTTAGTAATCTCCTGATTGGAAAGGGGAGTGGTTGGAACTGGCCCCGTCCCCTTAGTAATCTCCCTGATTGGAAAAGGTTGGAACTGGCCCCGCCCCCTTAGTAATCTCCCTGATTGGAAAGGTCGTCCTTCACCATCCGGCCCCCCTCCACGGGTGTGGGTGCAGCCCTTGACCCCCTCCACAGGTGTGGGTGCAGCCCGTGGTTGGAACTGGCCCCGCCTTTAGTAATCTCTCTGATTGGAAAGGAGCGTAAAAATGCAAAAAAGTGCGCTTCCACGGGTGTGGGTGCAACTCGTGGTTGGAACTGGCCCCGCCCCCTTACACGGGTGTGGGTGCAGCCCGTGGTTGGAACTGGCCCCGCCCCCTTAGTTAATCTTCCTGATTGGAAAGGGGCCATAAAATATGCAAAAAATAGGCTATTTCGGACGGCCGGATTGGCCGCGTGGAAATGCTTTGATTCAGTCTGTGGTTGGAACTGGCCCCGCCCCCTTAGTAATCTCCCTGATTGGAAAAGGGGTGTAAAAAAATTATATTAATATAGAAACGCATAATCTAATTCACACAGACGATCTGCAAAAAAAAAAAAAATCACCATTTGGAAGCCGGATAATCGAATTAATTTTATTTGGGACTAGGATATATTAATTTTAAATGCTACACGAGAATTACTTTTTTAATTTAAAGTAATTTCATTTAACTGTAAGGTTTCTCTGGAATCAATAATTTATTAAGTACTCTTTAATAAAAATAAAACTATCATGGGGACAATAAATAATTTAAAAATTTATTTCTGCAAATGCACAAAAACAAAATATTTTATGAAAAAAATGGTACCACATTTAAATAATATATGTAAAACTGAAAATTAACTGCTCCATTTACTTGATGTGCGAACAAAACCACTATATTCTGATAAATTGATTAACATCACAGTTAAATTACCAAAAAAAAAAAAAATATTATTTAAATAAAATATGCAAAAAAATTGCAATTTTGGAAAGTTTTTATTTTCTTTTAGCTATTTATAAATATTTAAAAGTATGGACTGTCTGTGCCATTTTTACTTTAAAAAGGAAAAGGTTAAGATTATGATGCTGTAGACTGTTCAGCAAGTAAGCAAGTAAGCAATCTAATGAGTAAGTAAGGAGTCTAATGAGCAAGTAAGCATTCAACAAGTAATTAGTCTAATGAGTAGAGAGTGATGCTTCAGCATCATCTGCTCATTAGACTGCTTACTTGCCATTCATCCTTTCGAAGAAAATCAAATTTTTTATTCTTATCTTCTTATGTTTTTGAAATTTTCAATAGTTGAGAATAAACTATTTGCAGGTTTCTAACCAGTTGAAATACAGAGAAGCATCTATATTTTAAAATATTTGTTTTAGGTCATTTTTGGAAAATATCCTCCACAGTTATTATCTTACTTATCCTTTTTATAATATCCTAATGTATCTTTTTTACATGAAATAAAGTTTTTTCTACAAATCCAGTATAATATTTTTACTATAATGTCTACAGGATTACAATAGGAAAAATTAAAAAAAAAATTATTAAAGTTTGAAAAATTTATTGAATTGTAATAGATATAGAAAAAAATTTTAAATGACAAAATATTTTATCAAATTATACACAAGTAATATTACAAGTCATGTAATTGTTATAATCAAATACTTTTTTTATTTTTATTAATATCTAAGATATCACAAATTGTTTTGTTTCGTGCAAGAAAGAGTTTAAGAAAAATTAAAAAGCTCTTCATAGATATGTATCTAAACATTTATTGGAAGGAGTATGCTGATCTCAATCGTATTAAGAACAATAAAAAATCAATTATTTCAACCTTTTATTTAGGAACTCATGACTTGCATAAAGATGGGATAATTTTCAGTAAATGGCAAAGTTTTAGCTTCCACATTTGAGAACTTAACTGATTTTAAAATGTAATAAACAATACTAACAATAACTTGAATGATTAAATTTTTAAATAAATTGTCAGTTGATTTTAGTCTAGAATAATTTCTTGAAGGTTTTGAAGGAGAATATCTTTATTAGTCTCATCAGTAATTTAAAATCCAATATAAAGATTTGTTTTAAGTTACATGGTTTTCTTCCTTTTTTGCTATTTATTGATTGTATTCTCAAATTTTTAGATATATAAAATTTATTTATATTTAACCATATCTTTTTTCTCTTTCTATTCACATATCTTCCAGAATATTCTGTATTTTATAGAAAATATTATAAGAACCATAATAAGAATTAACCTTAATTAAATAAGCAACTCTAACAAGAATTAATCGCATACTTTCTGCATTTCTCCTTAATTTTGGCATGGTTAAAGATACGAGATTAAAATACAGTATATGTTATCAAAATCATTTTTAATGGCATAATGTATTTATTGAATGCCATAAAAATCTATTTAATAGTCTTACAGTTATTAATATTATATACTAACAACTGTTTAGTAGTAATTATTACTTAATAAAAGAATTAATAAATAATTTTTCCTATAATACAATAATTCCCTGTAGCGATTATTCACAATATTATAGAGAAACTCTAGAAGATTGAATATCCACCATTTTTAAATGAATGAATCTACAAGATTAATTAATATTAAATGCCACTAGTGTTATTTTTTATCCTTTAAAATTCACACTAAAATTTTTAAATAGATATTGTTAGTGATGAATTATTAACTAATACTATATTAAAATTATTCAATGTTTCAGTTGAATAATATTGATATCCGACATTATCTGACTAAAAACATTCAATTCAAAATACAATAATGATACATCGAGCTCATGTATTGATGATATTGTACATTCCTAGGCGTCTATGAATATCGATTTTATACTAGACATTCTTGGAATGGAAGATTACTTTTACTAGTGTTGTATATAGAATTGTATAAGTTATAATTAAAGAATTATCAGAGAACTGACATAAAATACGATTGTAAATAATTTAATTCGAGTAATTTTATAATCTACTTGTTATAATATAAGTAGATCTACAATATACTCTATTTTTGGACAAGTAATCACAATACAAGGAGATCAGATGAGAAAAATTCAACATAGGATGCAGTTGGGATTGCGGCCTACGATATATACAGTAACTTCCTAACAGACAATAAGATACCGATATGCCTTAAAAAAACTCTTCAACATATGCATACTATCAATAATGGCGTATGGCTGTGAAACATGCACCCTTATAAAGAAAATGGAACAAAAATTTTTGCTAAATTTTTCTTTCATTTTCTTTGTAAGGTTCCATGTTTCATAGGGAAGGGTCTTCTTTAACATTATTGCAAAAAGTTAGCAATAATCCAAAGAAGCATGGAAAGATGGTTAGGTTAGGTAGATTAAGCCGCCATATTTCATGAAGGATATACTGTATATGGCGATAGCCATATATAGAGCTCACAGGCTGGCCAACACCCATGATGGGATCAACCGGATGGTTGAAGGGCAACACGCCGGGCCGGAGCCCTCTTGAAAAACTGGAGATGTGAGACCTGGATTTGAATTCGGATCCTCCAGGGTTGTAAGCAACAGTTTTACTATGCCGCCAGCATGGAAAGGTACATGTTAGGATTCACCAGGAGGGACTGCAAAACTCATTATGGATAAGGGAAGAAACCAAAGTAAAAGACATATTGGTAACAGTTAGAAGCAGTAAGTGGCATTGGGCAGGCCAAATAGCGAAATACACCAATAACGAATTGACAAAGAAAATTATAGAGTGGCAATCAAGGCAAGGGAAAAGATATCCTGGCAGGCAATACCATCTATGGAAAAATGTAATTGATTCCCAATGGATGCAGATTGCTCACGATAGGGACATTTGGAAATAAAAGAATGAGATATACTATATATCCAGCAGTGGACGAAATAAGAAATGCTGATGATGATCTATTTTTGAGAATGTAATACTTTGCTGCCATAATAATCATTTAATTTCGATAGATATTATAATTATTCATGAGAATATTAAAACACAAATTATATTGAATAAATGTTTAATTATTTTTCGATAATTATCGATAATAATTAAAAATTTGAAATTAGAAACTTTTAGGAATTAGGAATTTAAATCAGAGGTATCCAAATTACGGCCAGCGGGCCAGATGCTGCTCGCGATATGATTTTATCCGGTTCGCCAATTGGACTAATTTTTCAATAAGAATCCGCAAAAAAAAAAAAACACAGGGTGTTGATAGATTTCAAATGATTTAATAAAATTATGTTCAAAATATATTCCGGAATAGCAAAAAGTAACTGTAATCCAAGTTACGATAATCCTGGCTGTAAAAGGTCGGTTAAAATGGATTAACGAAGAAGAAAATTTAAAAGAATTCAGAATGAAATAAAAAAGTTACATCTGAATAGATGAACTTTTTTGTTTCCTTATAACTGCTTCGTTATTATATTGGTTTATCTGCTTTCAATAAAAGTCACATATCTAATTCTAGAGTATCCAATGTGGCCCTCACCGCGAAAATTTTGGACACCCCTGATAATAAATTATCAATACTTTATTGATTGATTTTTAGGAATTAGGAATTTAAAATATCAATATATTATTGATGTGAAATTTAAAGAAAATATTATTTTAGAAAAATCGAATATTTTTGCTATTAGTAGATTATATTCTTTAAATTCATAATTCCTACGTGGATCCTTATAAAGAAAATGGAACCAAATTTTTTGCTAAATTTTTGTTCCATTTTCTTTGTAAGGGTCCATGTTTCCCAGGGAAGGGTCTTCTTTGGATGATTGCAAAAAGTTAGCAATAATCCAAAGAAACATGCAAAAATGATTAGGTTAGATAGGTTAAGCCGCCATATCTCATGAAGGATATTTATTTTGTATTATATGATGTATTGATTTTTTTCTTCATTTACAAGTAAATAGAAACGTTGCGATTTCTACGAAAATAGATTAGAAGAAAAATTAAATTGTTACTAATAATATTTACATCCGAAATTAATCTAATTATAACCATAATTCAATTTCTTCAAAAATTACAGGAGAAAAATAAACTTTAGAGTTTCAAGGGATTGGAATGACATTTTCTTTCTTTTCACCTATCAGATTTTATTAAATTTCTTTGAAAACTAAAAAAAAAAAAACAATTTAATTTGAAAACATATTTCGACCGCCATTTTTGTTCACAAAATGATGGATTGCTTCAAAAATTGAATTTAAGTTTAAATTAATCAATCCTTCAAAAGTTATCACGAACAGGCAAAAAAAAGAAAAAAGAAAAAGGAAACTGGTAAGTATTGGAATCAAACGTTAAAGATGGATTTTAAAATAAATGAAAAGGCAACAAATTTTTGTTGAAATTGAATCTGGTGGCTGGATAGAAGTAGATGATCGACCAATCCGTTCACATCACCTTTCATTTCTGTTTTATATGAAATTCCCTATTACCGTTTTAGTAGAAACGTGAAGCGAGCTAGATTTTTCAAATTAAAAAATTACATACGAAAAAGACTTTCATAGACATGTTTTGACACATTATTGACGTGTTTTGACACGTTAATGACATGCTGGAAAAAATAGATTCCCAAATTTTATTTTTAATGAGAATTATAAAAAATATTCATTTTAACGTAAAATAATATTTTTAATTCAAATAATGATATTTTTAAAAAATTATAAGATATTACGGAATTTTTATTCAAAATTGATGATTGTATAAAGCAGGGATGGGAAAACTTTTGGGAGAAAGGGCCATATTTCGTCAATAAAATATAACCTAGGGCCGCACATTCCCATCGATCCCTATCCTTCACTATCTGACCTCCACTATTTTGGGTGTCCTCCGTGGTTGGAAGTGATCCTGCCCCTTAGTAATTTATCTGATTAGAAAGGGGGGTAGAACAAAATAACAAAAAAACTCCCAAAATCCCGCCTTCACATAAAAACTGTCTGAGGTGATTAAATTCTTTAGAAAATTATGTAGCCAAAATAGAAAAATAAAAACATACCTGTTTAGGCAATTGCACAAATATTAAATACAAACACCGTGAAACAACGAAAGGTATTGAATTGATTGAGTGACAAAACGATTTTATTTGATTTTGAATGTATTTTGCAACCGATTTCTTATGCAATGACATTTATTCTAGATAACGGTTAATCAAATTTATTTTTGTAAAAAATATGACACTGTAATGACATCTACAGTTTACTATATGAATTATTGTTTATTGCTCTTTTCTAGAAATTACATAAACTATATTTGCTGAAGTGGAACAGATTTGATATTTTTTGTATTCCTTTTATTTATCGATAAAATTTTTGGCATTATAGCTATTAGTTGAAGGGTTGCATTGAGTAATTCCGAAGGCCGCATGCGGCCCGCGGGCCGCGGTTTGTCCACCCATGATCTAATGCTTCTTCGACTTCTGAATCCTTTCATCACGATTTCTTTTCGATGTTCCTGGAATTTCTTTCTGTAATGCCCACTCCTCACGCAATTGATTTTCTTTTTGTAGGAGACGCGTCTATGGTAGATTTTGGTTTATTTCAGCGAGTCTACGATGGCTTCTATTAAATGGCTGGCTTTTAATTTTATTCAGCCAAGCAATTTTACTTGAGTGTAAAATCCTTTCTTGATATCTTGGCAAAGATTAGTGTATGTACTGTTTGTGTAGCCAAACTTTCGAAAAATCCCTAACATATATCAAAAATTGAAAATTCCTTTTCTGCTACTGTCCCATACTATAGTGCTGAGATATGGAACAGATTTGATATTTTTTTGTATTCATTTTATTTACAATAAAATTTTTTGGCATATAGCTATTGGTTGTAGGGCCGCATTAAGTAGTTCCGAGGACCGCATGCAGCCCGCGGGCAGCGGTTTGCCCGCCCCTGGTATAAAGTGACCGAACGTACCGGATTATCCGGGATGATCCCGATTTTTAAATATTTGTCCAGGTTTTGAATAAAATGTTTCGTTTTTTTTATAAGCAAATAGTTCATATTAAAAATTAAAAAAAAGATTAACTAGATTTAATTTAAAAAAATTAGTTTCTGAAAAATTTTCCTTCCCAACTTTTGCCATACATAGAATATTATCACCATACTTTATCTCTTCCAGTTTTCTGTTTTGCAAATTTCTTAATAATTTAATTTTTCATTATTTTTCAAAAAAATCTTTTTATTTTTTCTAAACGAATTTTTTTTCGGATTTTATCCAACCCCATACCCTATGCCCCCTAATATCTAGAGCGTCCCGGGTTGAAGTCAGAAAATATGCTCACTTTACGATTGTATTTTCTTTATATGCAATAAAAATACAGAATACTGTTATAAAAATATGCAAATAATAAAATATTTTATCTGTCTCAAGAGAAAATTTAATAATTATAATTGAAATTAAATAATAATTTTTTTTTGTAGCATTTCTACAAAAAAATTTACAAATAGAAAGCCACAATATGGAATATTAATTAACTTCCTTTTTGCAGTAATGCTGAAAGGGATCCATTCAAGTAAGATTCTCGAGTATTAGTTATATTTACGTTTTAATGAAAACTAAAAAGTTAGCAAACTTAAGAAAAAAATAATGTTTTCTGAAATTTTACAAAGAAGAAAATAAAATGAATAGAAAGATTATAGTAACTTTATAATTGAAATTTGTAAATAACTTGTTTACTTTTTGTTCAATTTTCCATTAAATAGGCTAAATATAAATGTGAATTGTTATAATATTTACTTTTTTTAATGTTACCAGAAATATTTTTGTATAGCATTAAATAACTTTTTTCTTTTTAAATTAAATTTTCTTAGTTTTATCGATTTTAAAAATGGTTAAACATGATGATTAAAAACAAGGAATTAAGAAAATAATTTTACATTCGAATAAACAATTATATCAAATTAAATCAAATTTAATTTTTTGTATAATTTCCGAATTAAAAAAGGTCGGCCGGATGGCCGCGTGGTAAAGCTTTGACTTACCACCCTGGAGGATCCGGGTTCCAACTTTTAATTTTATTCAGTCAATTTTACTTGAGTGTAAAATCCTTTCTTGATATCTTGGCAAAGATTTAATTTTACTTGAATGTAAAATCCTTTCTTGACATCTTGGCAAAGATTAAATATGTATGTGTAGCCATACTTTGGAAAAATCCCTAAAATATATCAAAACATGTGTAGCCAAAAAATCCCTAAAATATATCAAAAATTGAAAATTATTTTTCTGCTACTGTCCCAATGTCCCTTGTCCCCCTTGTCCCAATTAAGCGTTTAAATTTTGTATCAGTTTATTAGTTTGGTTTTCGTTCTTTGAAATTTGTCCCAATTAAGCAGAATCCAGTGTATATATTTTAATAATTTCTGGAAATAAGTTTTTATTTTCTATTTTGTATCAATAATGATGATTTTTATGTTTAAACAAGTAATAATTTTTTAATTTTTTCCCACAGTTTAGGCATGGAATATTTATATGAAGGAAATTTTTTTGATGAAGATGTTGATCATACATATTCAGGATTTTCTTTACAACTATCTGATGAAGAGGAAAGTGATGAGGATAGAATAGATAGTGATGTGGAAACTGCTCTTTATGGTATGATTCATCACTCAGAAAATCCATCATATGAATCTTTCCAGGAAAACATTTCTACAAATACAAAAATTAATTCTGATGATAATACTGTACCAAATGAGAAATCAATAAGAAATTCCAATAATAATGTTGAAATCTCTTCTGGTGTAGATACATCAAATGTAACTGTAATTACGTTATCGTCAGATTCAAATTCTGCTTCTGATTCTGAAGATATTACGTTTCTGTGTAAAGTTAGAAAGAAAGATTCTTCTGTACCTGAAGTAAGAATTTTTCATGATAAATGCAATTCTAATACATATACAAAAAAAGAAAACAGAAAATGGTGGGAGAAATTTGTTTCAATCACTTATGACAGCGAAAATATTAATTTTTCTGAAGAACATCTTCAAACAGCTTCAGATTCTAGTGGGACAGAATTGGACGAAAATGATGTGTTGAATTTAGAAAAGCAGTTTATCCTAAATGAAGATCCTTGGAAAAGTAACTCATCAAAATTTTCAAGGAACCAAAATACAGTTTTAAATTCTAACAATACAAAACTGGACAAAAATGGTATTTTTAATTTGAAAAAGAGATTTTCTATAAATGAAAATCCAGGTGAAAGTAACTCATCAAAATTTTCATTAGATCAAAATAAAGTTTTAAATTCTGACAACAAAAAACTGGACAAAAATAGTATTTTTAATTTGAAAAAGAGATTTTCTATAAATGAAAATCCAGGTGAAAGTAACTCATCAAAATTTTCATTAGACCAAAATAAAGTTTTAAATTCTGACAATAAAAAACTGGATAAAAATAGTACTTTTAATTTGAAAGAGAGATTTTCTCCAAATGAAAATCCATCTGGAAGTAATTCAACAAAATTTTCATTAGACCAAAATAAAGTTTCAAATTCTAACAATAAAGAACTGGATAAAAATAGTATTCTTAATTTGAAAAAGAAATTTTTCTCAAATGAAAAATCTCGGCAAAGTGATTCATCAAAATTTGCAATGGACCAAAATATAGAAAGTGATAGTAGTGAAGATATTTTTAAAACTCCAAGTATGTCTTCAGATAATATTTCTATTAATTTGTCTTCTAATTCATCAGGACCAACAAAACAACATAATGGTAAAAAACATTAAATTTTAAATTAACAAGTATTTAAATAGTGAATGATATAACATTCTCTTAGTTGTTTTAATTATATTTTCAAATAACATATTTAATGATATTTAATTGGTTAAATTTTAACTCATTAATATTTAATAAGTAATAATAATAATAATAATTATATATTTTAATTTAAAAAAAAATTCTGTATTAGAAAGTTATCATTATCTTTTATTTATAAATATACAGGTAGGCTTCGATTAGTGTGAATAATGGGTTTTGCGAATTTCTCGCACTATTCAAAGTATTAACTGTAAGTAAAATATGGTAATTGGTTCTTGTTTTGTGAGATTCCGGCCATTAGCCAACCTCACGATGAATAACCACAATACTTAACCACTAACTTCAGTTTAAAAGAAAAATTTATTTTCATATTTTACATCATTGTTCATCATCTAAATTATTAGCTAATCTCACGATGAATAACCACAATACTAACTTAACACTAACTGTTTATGATATTCTGGCCATTAGCTAACTTCATGATGAATAACCACAATACTAACTTAACACTAACTGTTTAAGAGAAAATCCACGATGAATAACCACAATAAACTTAACACTAACTGTTTAAGAAATATAGGATGAAGAATAACCACAATAAACTTAACACTAACTGTTTAAGAAATATTTATTTCCACAATACTAACTTAACACTAACTGTTTAAGAAATATTTATTTTCAGATTTTACACCATATTTTTACATCATTGTTCATCATTTAAATTAATAACTTACATCATTGTTCATCATCTATCATATTTAAGGAATATTTATTTTCATATAGTCAATAACAGTTCAAAAGCTCATTAAAGTGAAAAAGGAAATTTTTATTACCGTAGTTAAATAAGCATTTAGCATTATATATATTATACTCCGTTCGTTGTCGGTCTGAATATCCATTAATAACTTTTAAACAGGTTAGTGAAATTCGGTAATAATATTCTACCATTAAAAGATAACTCCGATACTGCATCGTTTAATTCTCTTCAACCATATAAAAAGAGAATTAAGAGATCCAGATATTAAGAGATACTCTCTTAACATCTGGATCTATTAACTGAAAGTTATTTTTATGAAATTTAACAGGATGATCATATTATTAAAGATCTCTCGGTGGAACATCAATTAATCCTTCATCTTCAAAAATATTTTAAAAAAGGGCGGATGTTCAAATTTGGAAGATTGTCCCTAATAACTTCTGGGTATAATTGCATGCATTTCAGAACCTAGCAAAAGTGGTACTGTTCGATGGGAGTTCCAGACACGCAAGATATCCCTAATGAACTGGGGGTCAAAGGTCAAAGGTTAAGGAGATATAGAGGCTGAAAGTTTCACAGTGCATGGGGTTTGTGGGCAGTGCAGGCGCTGATACTGTATATGAAACGCCTTTGTGCAGAAACCAGCGTTGGCAGAAGCTGATTTCACGCCCCTGCAATAAATTATTTAGTTTTGGAAACTATACTATTATTTTACAATACGATTTTTGTATTAAATATGTATACGCTAGTGTCACTTTTTTAATTTTGGAAATTAAAAATTTGTTTCTATAAACTAATGTAAAATATTAATTATTTAAAAAAAAATTAATTTGTTTTCTTCATGGATTTTTTCCAATCATTTTTTGGCGCCCTCTATAGTTTAGCGCCTTTGTGCAATGCTTGCACACACACTTCCGCCGGCCCTGTTTGTGGGCTTAACACTGCTTCGCCTCGCTATGGTATGCAGTGCTACGTGTTCTGTTCCTTTGCTATGCTACCTAGACACGTGTATATATCGTTAACCTTTGATCCCTCGTTCATCCCTTGAATAATTTTTTTCTCTCGACCCCTATCGATCGGTGCCATTTTGCTGGATTTTGCAATTTATGCAATTGTACCAACTTCTGAACTAGTTTTAACTGATTTTAAATTAGAAGACTTATGGTTTAATCTGATAACTTTGGATCATTAGGAAAACTCCAAAGAACCCACATACGGAATTATTAGGTGGCAGATATTATTACTTTACAGCGCCATCTGCAAATTTTGTTTTTCTAGAGAAACTACAATTTTAATTTTTAAATTATTAATAACCATAAAAAATATTGCCTGTCTTAGAAATCATAAGATTATATCTTTCTAATTGTATCTTACTTAAATGAATCGATGCAGTGGTTCGACTACCTAAAAGAGATATGCTATTAAAGACGATTTTGATAATATTTTAATCTTGTATATATCGTTAATTATTTCAAAAATATCAGAAAGTAAGCAATTAATTTTCAGAACTGCTTGTTTACAAATTAAAAATTTTGTGCAAACAAAATAACAAATTTAATTATTCAATGTTTTATTTATGAGATAAAGCAATCACGACTTATGAATATTTAAATTGTATTACAATAGTTTCAATTATCTGTATACAATATTCAATATATCCTAGAGCATTTCAAACGTAGACGATAATTTTTAGTTACAAAATAATTCCATGTCCATTTTTCTGTCTTCATTATTGAACTGTTTCTTTTATAAACGTAATTATAACAGTGTCACGAACATGCAAAAAGGTACAGTTAATCAAAATTCCTTCGATAAACTTACAAGCAGTGGATTTGGAATGGCGTCTAGATCTATCTAGTAATTAATGATTAGTGATTAGACTGGGATTACTGTTTATCTCGTATCTGTAATTAGCTCATTTAACTACTCGACTCTGTATAGGGGCTAAGATTTTATTTGGTATTAAATTACTCTGCAGCATGTACTTAAGCAGAACAATACTATCTACCACTAATTTACAAACATTATTCACGAATACTTGTATATAACAATAATAATAATGAAATTACAAATTTATAATATTGTGATTATTTTGTGTATTTTCATTCACGAAATATAGTCTCATTCAATATTGACGACTATAAAAAAAGTTATTGATAATCAGCAATGTGCCTTTCAAAAAAAAAAAAATTGCGAGGCCCGGGACAACAAATGTTTTTGTGGCCCTTCAAAATTGAAAATAAAACTGTGGACAAGAAAATAAAACAATGATATTTAATATTTATTCAATTATGACATTTTTATTTCACAGAAGCTTATTTACATCTAAAATGATAAAATTGAAACCCATAAATTCGTCATCCTAGAGGCAGTCGCCGCTCCTCTTGCCCCTCCTCTCTGATAGGCACTGATAATCATCACTGGTAAATGTAAAGTTTTAATCAATAATATTCTAACTCTCAATTGTGGCCAGAGATCGCGAAACTGCCAAAAAATATTTTTTAATTTAAAAAAAAAAAATATGTATAATTGTGCAAAATAGAATGTAGCAGTTGTTTTCGTTCTTTAATCGATCCCAAGTTTACAAAACAAAGTTATTACATGGAGTCTAATTCAGAAACAACTCTTAAGGGAAATATTTTCAAGTCGAAAAATTAAAAGAATCGCATTATAGTAAAGTGCACGGAACAACACTGCAATTATTTTTAAGTGTTTTTATTGAACAAATTTTCCCTTAGGTGTTATTTTTGAATTCCACCTTAATAGCTGTATATAATATTTTTCTATTGTACGTACAGCAACTTCCAAAAGGTTGAACATCTCTGCTCTAGATGATTAACAAATTTATAATTTAATTCCATCAATTTTTATCCATCTGATGATAATATAATTCGAGTTATCACGGTTATTTAAAGTTAATAAATCATATACAAAGTTTATTAAAATAACATATAAATTCTTGAAATTCTATTTAAAACAATTTTTCAGTTAATTTAATCAATACACAAGAAAAATCGATAATTTATTTTATTATGATTGTTGGATAATATATTTATTTAATTTTTTTCTAGGGTGGCAACACTATATGTATTAGTGCAGTTGGCAACAGCAGAGAGCTTTTTATTCTGAGTGAATTATCGCCATGTTTATCGCCTATTTTCAAGTATATCTAGTTTGTGTGAGTGAGAAACTTTCTACTATTGTATTGTTAAAAGTTTGAGGACAATTTTATATAATCCACTTTATTCGACATTGCAAAACGAGGACAAAACGTTATATTACCCGCTGGTGAAATGCGTGTGACGCGTCGCATTCGACAGCGCGGCGTCGTCTAAATAGCAAGTTTTTTAAATAAATATATATACATACTTTCCCCGGACCACGATGTAGAGATCGACTAACACCGATCTTTAATAATTCATATTAGTTGATTTCTACATGATTCTAGGACGTATGTATATACTCATTAAAGAAAGCCTGCCATTTAGGCGTCGCCGCGTTGCGGATGCGACGCGACACGCATTCCACTGCTAGCATATAACCTACCATTTTGCCAGCAGGAATTTGTACAATGATGCACTATATAATTTATCATTAGCGGAATTATTGATTCATTTTATTTTATATAATTAACCCGCTTAGAATTTGATAAAATGATTATAAGAATTAATATAAGTTCATGCTTTACAATGTTAATGATATCATTAACATATTAGATAAATGCGACGACTAGAAATATGAAATTTAATCTTTCATGTGCACATTAAAAATACATTATTCTTTTAAAATATGAGTTAAAATTGGCCTGCTGACACATATTTGCTTGCGATGAAATATCTTATGAGACCATTATATGCATTATCATCTTGAAAGATATTACTTACCATTTTAAATTGAGTTTATCAGCAACATTCAGATAATTTACTTCATACGCTATAATTAACAGTATGTGATTTATTAAAAGAAATTTTTAGGTTATTTTAGAAAAAGAGGTGTATTGTCAAAAATCCAAATTAATGTAATTAATAGCAGAAACTATTCATTTACCTGTATATAGCTAGCATTAGATTATTGATCTAATAATCTTCAGTCGATGATCCAGTTCGATGAATTGTTTATTGCAGAAAGACATTTATATGTTTTTTAGAAAATTAATTAAAGAAGAATAGGTTGAAAAATAATAATTCCGAATATTTTTTATAAAATTTTCCACATTTTACCTCGCTATTAGGATTGTGGACAAAAATACATTTATCAGTATCAGCACCGGATCTAGATATTTTGTCATTTGAGGCAACATTAGAAAATAGCGTCCCTCTCCTCTTCACTCACGCACTTTTTGTACATAAACATAACTAATATTTTGAATCGGGAATGTAATGACGTCACATATTAGTCATTGAGAAACACAAAAGAAATTTGGGTTGGGTTGAGAGACAGGAAACATAGACTGGAATTATATACAGCGTTTTAATGAAAATAAAGTGGTATCTATGTTAAAAACAATAATAATAAATAAAGCATATTTGCGATTATGATATTCAGATAGCGATATATCCAATGCGGAAAAACAAATATTTATTTTGTTTAGATAATCTGTCATTCAATCACATAAATAATAACAATTTAATTCGCACTAGTTTCTCTCCTTCTTTATAAGTATTATCCGTTAAAAAATACACCATTATATCTTTGTATCCGACTTTACAACACAAAATATTGTCAAGATAAATATAATTAAACTTGTGTGTGAAACTGCAGCTGCATTTTTGCCTTAGGCGACTGCCTCGTTCTCTTCACCCTAGATCCGGCGCTGATCAGTATATTGTATGCAGGGGTGTCCAACAGGTCGATCGCGATCGACCAGTCGATCGCGAGATGATTTGTAGTCGATCTTCGTAAGTTATTGCACGATTCTCTTACTTCATAGTGCCTTCTCTAGACAACTAAAGCCAAAATTTTGCTTTATTGCTGAGTATGCCCAAAACAGTAACAGCTGGTAGCAGCGTAGTGCCTTCTCTAGACAACTAAAGCCAAAATTTCACTTTATTACTGAGTATGGCCCAAAACAGAATATCCGGTAGCAGCAGAGTTGAGTATGGCCCAAAACAGAATAGCCGGTAGCAGCAAAGCATTTAGACAAAATTCTAAAATTGCCGACGATTGCCAACATGGTGCCTATGAATTGACAGTTGTGAGAGTTGAAGTGAATTATTCAATATGACACCTTTGAATTGACAGTTGTGAGAGTTGAAGTGAATTATTGTGTTTGAGAGTTATGAGTAAAGTTAAAGGAAAAAACCGTCGCCGCTGACGGATATCTCGTTTTGGGCTAATGTCGTTTTGGAATATGTAATTTTGGCTCCTATCTCTACTCTAACCATCAAATTTCGAAGGTAGTTCTTGAACTCATTGTAACATATAAAGTCGATTTTAATGACAAACAAGTTGGCCACCCCAAATCGAGGAGAAATAATAATCATTTTGTTTCCGACTCTAAAACTCGTATTAAATTAGAATATTTCAATTTCATATTCTAACTTTTTTTTAAAGTTTACATTTTAGTCATCTTATCCAAAATAACCTTATAAGCATAACGGGATATTTATGCTTAAATGTAAGCTTTGAAAGAGCTAATAACCGATTATTATTATATTTTATTCATTTAAAATGGCAATATGCTTTCGATGCATAAAATATAATCATAATCTTTGTTAGCTCTCTTAAAAAATTTACATTTAAGCATAAATATCCCGTTATGCTTATAGAGTTGTAAAAATGTAAAATCTCATTAAGGTTTTGTTAGTATTTTATATAGCTCAAATTAAACTTTCAATCATTGAATAAACCTTTCATTTATTGCAGTAAAATATCGAATGTTTCTTAAGTAAAACTATATTTTATTTGATTTATGTATAAAAAGAAAGAAAGAAACAAAAGCTGTAGAAAGAACTAAAATTGCCTACTTTCCAGTGTCATTTATTTCTCATTTATTTAACATTTGTAATCCATTGGTTTTGTGTTCAGTTTTAACGTTGATAAATATCAGGATGACGTCATCACCTCGGAGGCTTGACATCATTGTTGTTACATCATTACCGCTTCATAAATTTTCGGATTTGTTGTCGTCATCCATTGTTATGTCACTATTTCGACATGAAGCCATTCAAAACAGGTACGATGACGTCATCACCTCGGAGGCTTGACATCATTGGTGTTACATCATTACGGCTTCATAAATTTTCAGGTTTGTTGTCGTCATCCATTGTTATGTCACTATTTCGACATGAAGCCATTCAAAACAGGTAAGCCATTTGTTACCCCTCTATTGTTAACACTTAGCGCCATCTATTGACAATAATATAACCTAAAATTTTGATAAAAATGAAATGCTATCCTTCAGCATTAAACGATACTGTAGGATTAAAGTATGCGGCGTCAGGATATCCCTTAATGGCAGAACATCACTATAGAATTTCATGAAAAATCTCTTAATTAATTCAAAAGTTATTAGTGGGAGAAATACAGAAGGCAGACATGAGCCCGATGTTATAAGCGTCGGTTTCCTTTGGAAAGTAGGCTAAAAAGTGGTTTAACAATTCTGATAAATTTCTGTATACAGTACAGAAAAATAATTGGCAAAATTTTTACACTAAATTGATTAACTTTATATAGAAATATAAATTAATTAGTTCAAATCAATGGACTATTTATACCAGGATATTTCACTGTAGATGTTGTTAGTCTATTCATTACTGAGTTTCATATACAGTGGGTGGCCAAATTATTATACTCAACAAAATTTATATAAATATATTAGCTTCACTGTATATTTTTGCCTACCTCGCATCCAAATTTATATTTTGCGCACTTCGTGTTCGGGGGACAAATTTATACATAATTCCCATAGGGAAGGGGGCAAATAAACAAAATACAGATGATTAAAAATTTCATCGTTAATGAACTCACAGGGCGTTTTCAGAGTTCATGAGAAGGGCGAATCTGAGGCCAATATAAAGAGATATAAAATTATTTTTTAATGATCTTTATCTTTCTTTAGAAAAAAGTGAGATTTATGAGAGTCCCATGTTATCTATGTATCTCTTTCTAATAATTTCACTAAATATCAGTTAAAGATCAGTTAGTGTATATGAGGGATGACCTTCATAAACTATGTTCGTAAGCACGGATATGTATGTTTCATTACGATAAGTAGTCTATGAAGATGCTCATACTGCTCTCGATATATCCGACAGCAGTATGAACAACTAAAGGAATTTGAAAGAGACCGCTTCATATGTTTATAGCAAACCTCTACAAACCTCATCTTTTTTTTGCAACAGTGTATTTGAAAACTTAACAGTTTTAAGAAACTAAATTCTTTGCAACAAAATTTTTAAAATAGGTTCTTAACCCGCCTTCATATTAACTTCCACTGTTAAAAAACACTGTTTTCTAAAATATTAGAATATTATAAGTGAAATTTTAATTAAAAAATATGTGACTCAGGAAAATACATTTCCAAACAGATCGAATTTAAACCTGGAAAGCTCCACACAAAACAAATTTCCTCATCTTTGTGAAAGAGACAGATGATAGAGTGGTTCATTCTTTTGGTGAATGAAGGTCGAAATAAAAAGAGTTTAAGAAAGTATGAACGGAAAAAAGAATCCAAAAGTATGGCAGACCACTATTCAAGAAAGAGATCAGATTTTAATTGCTTCTTATGATTGGCGTGTGACACCATAGGAACAAAATGCATTACAATTTAGCACCAACGTCGGCCGGATGGCCACGTGGTAAAGCTTTGGCTTACCACCCTGGAGGATCCGGGTTTAAATCCGGGTCCCATACCTCCAATTTTTCAGGAGGGGTCCGGGCCCGGCCCATTGAACCCCATCCTTCAACCATCAGGTTGACCCCTTCACAGGTGCTGGCCAGCCTGTGATGGGAGCTATAAATGGCCGCCGCCAGATACAGTATATCCCATGAGGATATGGCGGTGTAATCTAATTAACCAACCAACCAACTTAGCACCAACTTGATATTTTCTATAAATGAGAATTTATGCAATCTTCATTAGATGGTTGTTCAGATAAAGCACTTAATAAATAGCTCTTAATTTGGTTTTCACAAATGTAAATAATTCTCTATGAAAATTTTGCTTGCCTTATTGATTATTACTAATAGCAAAGCTTTCTGACATCTTTTCTATTTATAGTTATAACTAAGGCGTGCAAATGGATGCAAAGCCATATTCAGGTTCAATAAAAGAATCAAACCAGTGGATCGGATAGCCACAAAGTACTGTTTTACTATCGAAACGATTTTGTTTAATTGTTCAATTGTTGCTCTTATACTTCTAAAAACTTTCTCAGGAGAGATCAGGACCATCCTTCATCTGACAACCGATTCCACACGGTATGGTGGCCATGATAGGCATTGGAATGCCCAATAGTTTAGTAATCTCCAGTTAGAAAGCAGCGTAAAAATAAAGTAGAAAAGACTTAAGCCCTTTTTTTAATCTCATTATTTTTAGTCCTTATGTTCATAAACCATACTTATAGCTGAGGATGGTTATTAGAAGCTAGGTCACTAATGAGATGATAGTAATCGCATATCAAATTATAAACTAATCGGAAAACATCAAATGATTAAAAGCTTTTAATGCCGGTACCACAGATGAATATTTTCCATAAATTATATTTTATTTTATTAAATTATTTAATTTGATGCAAGATAAAAGAAAATAATACCATTACAGCTTTTCAGTATATTAAATTACAGTGCTTTACTTCAGATGTATATCTTTATTCCGTCCATCTTTCTGTAGACTTTTGCTAAATTAAATTAAAAGTATCAGGCCAAATGTTTATTAATTTAAATTTAATGAAAATTAAAATTATATCAAAATCATTAAACTAGTTGTATATCTTTATTCCGTCCATTTTTCTGTAGACTTTTGCTAAATTAAATTAAAAGTATCAGGCAAATGTTTATTAATTTAAATTTAATGAAAATTAAAATTATATCAAAATTATTAAACTATTATATCTAAGGAAACAGTTTATCGCATTGTTTTTCTTCATTTTGTGCTGAATCATATGTTACAGAGATTTATTTTTTGTTGCAAAGTTCCTTGAGATAATCAAGTTTGAAAATAGAGAAAAACCTAGTATTTCTCTCTTGTACTGTTCATAATGCATTCACACTTCACGAAAAAATAAATTCAGGCATATTTTTGTGAGTATAACTGATAAAGATGTATGTATATTTTTCAGTAAAAGAGATCAAATTATTTTGCATTGAATCTTTATGCCGTAATAATGAGAGGACCATTAAAGAGCAGTAAGCAAGTTAAATTAATTCTAACTATGCTGCTGAATCATATAAGGGATATATTTTGGTGGATATCATTTCAAGCCCCTTCATGAACTGGACCTCACTCATGATACGATCGACCAGAAGATTGAGGAATACGGATTCAAAGGGCAGGTTAGATTAGGTTATTTTAAATTATGCCACAGAATCATACGTGAGATTTATTTAGCAGCAGCCATTTTTAATGCCATCATGGACTGACCAACATCCATGAAAAGAACAATAGGAAAATTTAAATGGTATTCAACAGCTGAGTTCGTATGCACTGAAAACTGGAGGTATCGATCTAGAATTGAAACCGTTTCTCCATGATAGTAAGTGATTACCACATAGCTATCTGGCTCATTCAGACTTCTCTAGGAACTTCCCATATCTGTGTTGGAATCAGTCAATAGATGAAGGACGAAGATCCTTGAAAAATTCTTAAGGAAAATTGCGGAATTCATCTTGAATCCTCCATGTGGAATGCAGATATTAAATGAAATATTATAAATTATACCATTTCTCTAGCCAGTGTTTTTAAATTTAAATCCCTCGAAAACTTTCACAAATTTTTACAATATAATTCAGTACAAATCTATAGAAAAATTTTCGTGAAATGCTTTATTCAGGATTGAAGAAATAAATCTCTTTATTACAATAATCGGTAAATAAATATTTTTATTCTAAATTTTTTCTTAAATGGTTTAGAAGGCATTTCAATGTTAAGAAACTGCATAGCTTCTATTAACATGTACTTCTATAAATATTTTAACGCTTCACGAAATGATATCTGAAGATCATTTATGAATGTCAAGATTGAAGAAATAAATCTCTTTATTACAATAATCGGTAAATAAATAAATATTTTTATTCTAAATTTTTTCTTAAATGGTTTTGAAGGCATTTCAATGTTAAGAAACTGCATAGCTTCTATTAACATAATTACTTCTATAAATATTTTAACGCTTCACGAAATGATATCTGAAGATCATTTATGAATGTTTCAACACAATAATTGGCATGACAATATCTAGAAGAATTACTTCTTAGCATTAATTAAACATTACTTTCCTTAATCTTTCGAACGAACTTCTTAGCTGATTTAAATTTTTATTTTTCTCAACAAATCTAATTTTAACAATATCTCATTAAATTTTTTAAAAACATAACACTCGAGTTTATAATAAAATATTAATTTTATTTACTTAAAATTATCCACTTAAACCAATATATGTGAGGAATTTTTTAGTTTTGTTAAAATTATTATTATTATTTTAATTCCAAGAATTTAAAATTTTTTATTGTCATAATTATTGTTGTTAATGTTTAATTTAAGAATGTATCCTTTGTTTAATTGTTTAAATCCATTATACAATACAATAAATATTTTCAAGCATAAAAGTGAAATCATATTCCCCATCTCCTAAAATTTTATATATATCTTTATTATTATTCTCAAAATTTCAGAATATTTTGAATAAAATAATCAAAACAATATCTAATAAGAAATTTTTTTTATAAATTACAGTTATATCATATATCGTTATTAATGCATTATTTATATCAGGTCACCCCAAACTAATGTCGTTTATTATATTAATTAAGCTTTGAAAGACTATAAAAATTAAATTGCTAATTTAATCAAGTATACATTCTCCATATCAATCAATAATATTCTTCCAAAATTGAGAAAGCTTTAAAAATTCATGTTTGGGCAAGCAAAGAAACGTTTGAACAAGTACAATATAAGAAAACGACATTACTTTTGGGATGAATTAAAATGATCAGATTTTCTGAACCTCAACTCCGGACGCTCTAGATCAGGGGTGGGCAAAAGGCGGCCCGCGGGCCGGATTAGGTCCTCCTCATAGAGTAGAACCGTTACAGTTTCAAGGCCCACATTTGTAAAATTCTATTCGAAAAGAAAAAAATAAAATAATGGATGTTGTCGCTAGTGTACACGTACACTACCGAGTTACTCCGAATTATGATGACATAATTTCGAGTATCCAAATTATGTCATCATAATTTTATCCAGTATCCATGAACATCGTAAATTTCACCATTCATCTTAAGTTGTAAATTTGTTTTTACAAAATTAATTACGTAGATACCTAATATTTTGATACATTTTGGTGTAATAGGTTGTTAGCAATCAATCAGTTTGATAAAATGCTTAATGTTTTAAAGAAAATTATCTGAATTTATTAATTCGTAGGACGAATTATTTTCTAATGTTGTTACGCCGAATTATGATGACATAATTTCGAGTATCCAAATTATGTCATCATAATTTTATCCAGTATCCATGAACATCGTAAATTTCACCATTCATCTTAAGTTGTAAATTTGTTTTTACAAAATTAATTACGTAGATACCTAATATTTTGATACATTTTGGTGTAATAGGTTGTTAGCAATCAATCAGTTTGATAAAATGCTTAATGTTTTAAAGAAAATTATCTGAATTTATTAATTCGTAGGACGAATTATTTTCTAATGTTTCTAATGAAAAAAATAATTTCTAAGGATGTTTTTAAACTCTGCATACAAACAAAACTAAGAAAATAATATAAGAAAAGTATATTTTAAAAATAATATTGTTAAACGAATATATTCTTTGTGTAAGTATCACAAAAGTGGCTACACACAATAGCGAGATTGAGGAATATGTTTGTGCAAGAATCAATCTTGCTTGAACGTGAGTAGTCATTTTAAATCAAAAAAAGTTTTTAATAATTATTAATAGATTAGCTAATGTTATCATCAATGATTCACTACGTAATTATTTAATAATAATTAATAATTACATAATTACTGCACTGTAAGGTTAAATTTGCTCTTAGGTATTTTTCAATTTTTATACGGCCCGCTTCATCCTGAAGATTGGTTAATCCAGTATGCGGCAAAAAATAATTAGCCCACCCCTGCTCTAGATATTGGGGGCATAGGAGGTATAGTATGTGGGGTTGAACAAAATCCAAATTTTTTTTACACAATGAAAAAATAAATTATTAAAAAATTTGTAAAAATAAATCAAGAAGAGATAAAGAAACATAATAAAACATATTTCATTATTATTTTTATTACTTTTTCTTCAAATTGATTCATCCAACATTGGTTATATTAGGATAACCATATTCTATGAATAGTTAAAGTTAGGAAGGAGAATTCTTCAGAAACTAATTTTTTAAAATTAAATCTAGGTAAATGTTTTTTAAAAATTTTTAATATGAACTATTTATTTATAATTTAAAACGGGACAATCCGAGTTATTTCTTTTCAATCTGGGACAAAGAGTCAAAAACCGGGACTGTCCCTGCTAATCCGGGACGTCTAGTCACTTTAGACAAACTGATAATTTCATAAAATTGCCATGTTGTGCAGTATCAAACTGCAAATAAAGGAAACGAATTAAAATGATAGATAATATCAATTTAAATCATTTCCATCGTTATAAAAAAATAAAGAAGTAAAGTAAATATTAATTTAAGTATTCAAATCATTAGTCTAACAAATTATTATATTACCAAATATTATTAAGCTAATTTGTTTAAATGAAGTTATAAATTAAATTAAACATTAACTAACTAATAAATAACAAATAGAATAAATTCTCTTATCTATTATTTCCACCTCATTACAGTTTTCTCATCACGCTAAGTATTATACAATTAACGGTATTTTAATTTGATAATACCTTAATTAGTTTTTCAAACTTATTTTTATGTTTATTGCAAAAAATCAATGAATTTCTTAAACTTCATTAATACTACAAATTAGATTTAACGAGTTCATTTATTTAATATTTTCGCTCTTGTTACTCTCAAATATAAGACGATTCTTAATGATAATCTGAAAATACAGATATTAATTGATATTTCTTTTTTAAATATTGCAATTACAGTAAGACCCCGTTTAACGCGGGGGATACATTCCAAGGGAAAAAAAAAGAAATGAAACAGCGTTAAACGAGGTCATTTTAGCACGTAAATAATGAGGATAGGTGAAACAGGACAGTAATAAAAAATAATGTATATAAAATTTTTTAAATTTTATTTTGTAACATATATTATTACTATTGTATTACGTTAATTATAGACATTTTTTTATTGCTAATATTGATTTGTATTCATGAAAAAATTATAAAAATTAGAAAATAAAAAGTTTTAAGAACAAAAAGCAGAAATCAGATTGCAGTAAGCTATAAACAATGAAAAAATATTGATGAAAGATATAACGTTCTAACTTCAGGGAATTATACTTGAAAATGGCAGCATTCAGGTTAAAACTAAAATGGGATAATTATTATTTTTATTAGTTGTAAGATAACATTGATGACCAATCATAAATATGAACTCTGACCGCAGAAGACTTTCATATGTACTGCACTGCACGCCAAAGTGAATCAACAAAAATATAGAATTCGAAAAAACCGCGTTATATCGAAACAGCATTAAACGGGGTCTTACTGTATCTATTTACATCAGTATGTAACCAGTATGTTTGTAATCAGTATATAACCAGTATGTATGTACCAGTATGTATGTAATCAGTATGTAACCAGTATGTATGTAATCAATATGTAACCAGTATGTATGTAATCAGTATGTAACTAGTATGTATGTACCTATGTATATAATCAGTATGTATGTAATCTGTATGTAACCAGTATGCATGTAATCAGTATGTAACTAGTATGTATGTACCAGTATGTATGTAATCAGTATGTATGTAATCAATATGTAACCAGTATGTATGTAATCAGTATGTAACTAGTATGTATGTACCTATGTATATAATCAGTATGTATGTAATCTGTATGTAACCAGTATGCATGTAATCAGAATGTAACCAGTATGTATGTAATCAATATGTAATCAGTATGTATGTAATCAATATGTAACCAGTATGTATGTAATCAGTATGTAAATGTATCTATTTACATCAGTATGTAACCAGTATGTTTGTAATCAGTATGTAACCAGTATGTATGTAATCAGTATGTAACCACTATGTATGTACCAGTATGTATATAATCAGTATGTATGTAATCAGTATGTAACCAGTATGTATGTAATCAGTATGTATGTACCAGTATGTATGTAATCAGTATGTATGTAATCAGTATGTATGTAATCAATATGTAACCAGTATGTATGTAATCAGTATGTAACCAGTATGCATGTAATCAGTATGTAACCAGTATGTATGTTCCAGTATGTATGTACCACTATGTATGTAATCAGTATGTATGTAATCAGTATGTAACCAGTATATATGTAATCAATATGTAACCAGTATGTATGTAATCAGTATGTAACCAGTATGTATGTAAACCAATTAAAATCTACGATTTTAATTGGTTTACATATTCAGCCCAAATAATCGTTGAGTAAAATTAAAAAGATTACACAAAGATGTGAAATGATACTGTTATTTGATCAGCAGTTACATCTTCATATATTTTAGATCTAGAATATTTATACTTGTTTAGATTATATAAATGACGTGTGGAATAACAATTTATATAATTGCAGCGTTATGTCATTGTGATATAGTTTTATGATATAAATGTTATTGTGATCAGAATTTTTCAGATTCTAGTCGCAGTGATAATATATAAAAAAAAAGTACCTGTTAGTTTTCGATTATTAAAATAAATAAATGGTAGATAAGAATTTTATTTCGGTATTAATTATTATCGAATGATAATACATAAAAATAAAATACCTGTTAGTTTCACTCGCAACTTTCAGCAGATGATGTCAACTACATAAAACCAATTTTCTACATCTCAATCGATTATTAAAATAAATAAATGGTAGATAAGAATTTTATTTCGGTATTAATTATTATCGATTAACTCTTTAGCTATAATCATTTAAAAATGATGGATATTCAAACTTCTAAAATTTTTACTTATAATCTTTTAACCTTTTGATTGAACTTTATAAAATTTAGCAGGTGATTCAGGTTGTTAAAAGTCAAACTTGAAGTAAGATTAATTAACCATGTAGATAAATTCGTTTAATAACGATAGACACTCAAGTTTTGAGGTTTCTCTGCAATAGTTATGGATAAGTTTTTATGACAGTCAACTTATAGAGTATATCATTTCAGATGATTCTTATGACAAATTTTAATACAGTATATTTAATCATTGCAAAATAAAGGATGCATTCGAAAAATAGACGAGTAATTCCTTTTGAACGATTTGTTATATATAGTTTATACAGAGTGTACAATATATAATTGTAAATATTTTCAGGACATGTTCCTCTTGATAAAGCAAAGAAAAATGTTTACATGTTCGAAATAGGCTCTTTAATGAATGGCTTTGTGAGTCTAAAAATTTCAATTTCATTGAATATTTCTGCAACAAAGTCGACAAAATACCCACACTACATGCAAGATAATACAGTTGGAACGTTTCAAGGTTATTGATAAACACATTTTAAGTATATTAAACTCTATCAACTTGTATGAAATGTGGGTTGACTGTCGAGTCTGTTGCAGAAGTATTCTATAAACACTTTCATAAATAATAAAAATCCACTCATTATTCAGCAAGGATCTCTTTTGAACACGTTTATATAAAAGTTTATCTTTGTTTCTTTCAAAAAATATGTCTTGAAAATATTTAATACCAATTTATACACATCTTGTGAGCAAATATCGAATATGTAGAATAATTAGAGTATAATTTTAATAATTACAGTGTAAGAATTATATTCTTTAATGTCTTCAGAAAGCTGTAGTAAGTATAGATTTACATAATATAGATATTAATTCTTCAATATCATTTTTTATTTTATCTGCGAGTAATATATCCATGCATTATCTGTATTTATTTCAAAACAAATTTCACGAATAATATTTAATTTTATACATTTTATAATTAGCCATTGTTAAACTAATAAATAATTTTTATTAATTAAATATTTATATATATTATAGTTGATGTGCTTAAGGTCTGCATCTATTCTAAAGCATTAGAGTTTGTAATTTTGAAGATTAGCTCAGTATCTATTAAAATAAATATGAAATCAATGATGAGCATCGTGAAATGAATACAGTAGAGTCTCTCTAATCCGACACATATGGTTCCGGGATTTGTCGGATTATTGGATGTTCAATGAAAAAAAAATGGAATTATACAAACGAATACGCTCAGTTTATTAAGACATTCCTTTCGTTGCTCTTCCTGTTCAAATCTTTCACAAGCCCCTCAATTTTACCCCGATTTTTTTTAATGTCATAAATGGTGGATCGTCCAATACCATAAAACGAAGTCAAATCACCAAACTTTTCTCCCAAGTCAAGTTTTTTAATTATTTCTGTTTTTTTGACCACAGTCAATGTTTTGTATTTTCGTTTTTTACTTTTTCCGATTTGTGACATTATGTAAAGATAAATAACAAACAGTGATATAGTAAAAACACTATTTTAGGGTAAACAATGTATTGAACTTAAAAATTAGTCCGACTATAATTTCTTTCTTTCTTTCAATCAAAACGATATAGGGCGTACTCAATGGTTTTACCCTTGAAAAAGAAAAAAGGAAAGAACAAGAAATAGAACTCCTACCAGAAGGAGTGCGGTAGTCCACAAGATGGAAAAGAGAGAAGATCACCCCAGGAAGGTCAAGCAGTCCACAGTAATACACAAAAGGCAAAATGCCACATAAAAATTGGCGCGCAGATCCAAAAACTGATGCGCAAACCAGAAGCACAACAAACAGACTCGGAGAACTTGTCCGGAATAGCAGAATCCACACAGCACACACAGAAGGACTCTCAACAAAAATCCCGCAGGCGGAAGACGAAGAATTCAGGGAACGATAAGCAGTCACAAGCACAGAAGGCGGCAACCACTACTGAAGCACTATAGCAGAGACATCACAGAGAGACAGAAATCTTCACTGAGAAGAAAGAGGAGAACTTCCATGAACGGTTCACTATAAAGAAGTCCGCCGAAAAATGAAAACACTCGAAGCAGGAACAGAACATCACAGGCAGAGGAAACAGTCCCGATACCGAAGCACCACAGAAGAAGCACCACTTAGTGTCCCAAACTCCTGCGTAACGAACGAATAGCGATTGACAATTTGTTTACGTCAGTTTCTCGCATATCGACAAGTTGTGACATGAAAATTTCACGTGGCCGACAGATTGCAGTGTGTCGGAACTGTATAGCATATCAAGAAAAGATTTTCCGAGCAATGATTTAAAAAAAAAAAAAATATGATAGATTTTTAATGCTTGAGGACATAAAATAGTACAAATATAGTTACAAATTCCAGAAAATAAAATATGCAAACGTATGTAATTAAAAACAGAAAATAAATCAAGAAAAATTTTATTTTTCTGGGAAGCTTTTTATTCTGATATAACGACGATAAATTTATTTTTTCATTGTGTTCATTATATTTTTTTAATTAACTCTTCAAACTATCTTTTCTAACTGTATGCTTGCTTATTAATATATTTTAATCAATAAATATGTAAATATTCTACATAATAGCGGAATAACTATTTTCCTCTAAGTTTTCACGGTTGAAGGAAAAAAAATTATTTCTATTACTTTAAAATTATACAACGAAAGAACAGATAAAATATGGACGATCATTATAGAGATACTAGATAGTTAATAATCGATTAAATTAAATAATTAATTAGTTAAAATACAATTTTTTAAGTATAATAAATGTAAAAATATTAAGTTTTGAAATGCTATAATATATTAATTATATGGCATTTTATATGAGAAGCTGATCTCATTCTTGATTTATGTTAATTCTGTTTAACTCAGATTTAAAATATTTTTTTTTAACAAATTTGAAATATTTATAAAATTATAAATTTCGAAAAAAAAAAAAAATTACAGGGTTGAAGGAAAAAAAATTATTTCTATTACTTTAAAATTATACACCGAAAGAACAGATAAAATATAAACGATCATAGAGATACTAGATAGTTAATAATCGATTAAATTAAATAATTAATTA
>AYEL01082777.1:0-83094 GCA_000484575.1 Olivierus martensii
AAAAAAAAATAAACATTCCCTAGGGGTCCGAAGGGTTATGAAATATGATACTTGATATTCGATATTTTGCCGTAACTTTTTTACTTTTTAATTTTTTGGCACAAAAAAACTGGATTTTGTTGTCCATATACTCTGTCCTGATATCATTTTTTTAATTTTGGATTAAAAACCAAAAGAAAAAAGAAAAAAAAATAGGAAAGCAATTAGGCCTAAGTTGCATATGTAAACAATATATAATTTTTCAAATTATTCATGATTTCAGGAATCGGATAAAAAAAATGTTTATATATTTACATTCTTGATGATATTCCACATCTAATGATACCAAATACTTCATAATTCTAAAAAACTTTTCCAACTAACAAATACAATTTATACTGTAATTTGATACCGCTGAGTGTAATTCGATACCTCGTGTAAACAAACAATCGTATTATCCCTCTCACAGATGAAATACAGTATTCTACTACACAAATTATTAAAATAATTGTTTAATAGCCATTTTTCTTCCTATTTTCTTAAAATAATGTGTGATAAATACTTTTTATTTTATAAGAAGTATTAGTACGTATGAGAATGTCGACTTTGTTGAAAATTTATTTATTTTAATAAATATTGCTATAATTTGTATGCGTAGCTATCATCCTGCCATCTGTATGCCAGATTTATTACTGATTTTTGATAAATTATTGCTTTTTATACATTTTTTACTCAAGATTTGTCCCAGTGCCTTTTAAAAATGGCAGATGGTAAATTATTTCTCTGTATTTAGTCATTGTGTCATTAATTTTTCAAAAAATAGTTAAAATATAATAATAATAGCATTTTCAAACAAAGGGGACAGATTGTCATGGCTCTCCCCTTAGTGAACATAATGTAACTAGCCCATAGCCTAGTTACATTATGTTGACTAAGCTATTTGACAATAATTATGCACCCCTAGTCAACTAATTACTTGTTTTGATTAGGGATAACACAAAAATTAAACAAATTTTTGTGTTATATTTAAAATATAACTAATATAAACAAACAATTAGCTGATTTCGAAAAACCGTTAGATATTTCTGCCACAATCTAGGACACCAACTTCCGCGTTGATCGTCAAGCGTGGTTTAGGTTGCATTGTTTCTCTGATAAGTTAAAATTTATAAATTTTTAAATAAAATTAATTTATCAAGTTTTGTGTGGAAAAACAGCAAAATCATATTATTTGGAAAGGGCCAAACATGTGTGGAAATCAGCAAAATCATATTATTTGGAAAGGGCCAAACTTTCCGTAAAATCATATTATTTATAAGGGGCCAAACTTTCCCAAATTATAATTAACTGGATCAGGATATCTGTGAAAAAGAAGTAAGGATAAAATCTGAAGGAAATGTGGGAACATGATAGAACAAGTCGGACAAACTGTTCTTGAATTTTGGGGGGTCCAAAGATCACAAATGTGTTAACTGATTTGGATTAGGTTCAAATTAAAGAGGTAATTAAAAATTTATTAAAATATCGACATAAAATCAAATTTTTGAGTAATATGACAGAAATATGAAAAATATGATAGAATTTGAGATTTTGACCATTTTTTCCCGATTTAACCAAAAATAATGAAGTTATTAATTTTTAAACTTTGCCTAGAATATCCAGGCGTTAGAGCGCAACACAAAGTGAGCATGATTGGAATATCCAGGCGGTGGAACGGAAAAGGTTAAATTATTCTCTCATACTGTATCTATTTGCCACCAAGTAACATTCATGTAAACATTAAATACGAGATATGTTTGAAACAAAAAAAAAATGAATACTGAACTATAAATTTCATTTAGAGATAAAAAAAGATTGAATACAGGTTATAAGTTATTAAAATATTTAATAAATGTAGTTCTTTTTTACTGAAATATATGCAAATATATTTCAGTGAAAAAGAATAGTGCAATTTTATATGTAAACTTAAATTTCTACAGCATTTTATTGTGACTATCATCATTTCAAAATTAGTTTGTGGCTATATGTACTACATTAAGGCCATAAGTGGCCCTATTTGGATTATAGCTGAAATGCTTACTGTAACCTGCAATTAGTGGCATCTATTTAGAATAAAATTCTTCACAGTGTATTCTCACAGTGGACCTTCATGATTTTGTGAATTTGGTTGTTGAAAATGCACAGCACTAATTGATAGAGCACCTTAAGAAATTTCTAAACCAGCGGTTCTTAACCGATGTTCCGCAAATGTGCTACAAGTGTTACACAAAATTATGAATGTAAGGCATACTTGAATGACCTTAACGTATTTCGAGTACATATTTTATAATGTAAACAAGACTCTACTTGCATTTTCGAATAAACTATTAAGCAGGCTTACTCACAAAAGTACTTAAGATTTTGCTACAGTTTTTGACAACATATTTGTGTGAGCTAAGCTTTTCAACATTAATGAACATAAAAACTAAAACAACCCAAAAGATTTAGGAATATTGATGAAGAAATGAGGGTAGCTTTATCACATATTAGACCTGACATTGCTCAAATCTGCAAAGACAATTAGCTCAGGCATTGCATTAAGTTTGATTTAAAAATGTTCCATTTTTCTAAGAGAGTTACAGTTCTTAAGAATATATGTTTTTTTTAATTATTTTTTTTTACTGTTATTTAATGTATAATATATATTTTTTAGTAAAATGCATGTTCATGCATATTTTTGTTTGTTTTATGATCTTAGTGATATAGTGTTCTGCAAATTTTTTTACAATCACAAGTGTTCCGTGACTTTGAAAAGGTTAAGAAAATTGCTCACACACACACATTTATCAGAAGACTGCTGATGAGACGAAAGCTACAAATGCTTAAAGTTCACAGTACATGCTTAATTGCAACTATTGTGTGTACCTTAAGGATGATTGTGTGAGTCAGACAATAATGGGAGAATAGTGAACACATTTGAAGAAAGGTAAAGATGAACTATCAGGTTCATGATATATTTCACAAATAGTGAAATTGAAGAAACTCAGTTCCAGTTTACAGCTCCAATTTTCCAAATATCATCCGTTACTTTTTCTACAAAATTAAAATCTTGACACGACTGAAATCATTCATTACATCTGCTGGTTACTGCTTCAATTTTAATACTTGTGAAACATATCATGAATCCAACTGTCCATATTTATCTTTCTTCAGATGTACTTACTATTCCTCCCATTTTGGTCTGAATCACATTTAGAGGTTTCTTAAAGTGCTCTATTGATTTGTTCATATTCAGCAATCAAATTCATAAAATCATGATGAACTTTCTTGTCATATATTTTGAAGGATTCAATGATGAATATTTATAATTTATATAATTTTTCAAAATAGCCATAATCTATTTCAAATTATGAAAATTATATTATTATAATCTATCTGAGCCAAGAATATCTGCAAATAAAATAGATAAATTTTTTCCAGATGCCCTTCATTGTTTTGTTAGCAGCTTTTATCCATAATCATCACAGACTTCTTACTTTGGTGAAATTTTTCATCTTGTTTTATGTTGGTTTCCTCTCAGAAATTAAATTGTAGTGCTATTCCAACATTCATCATTGGCCAAGCCGAAATCCTTTTTGAAAAAAATGTGAAATTGATCCCAAATTCTTGAGGATGAGGTATAAACTTTTATGTTGCCAATTATTTTTATTATAAATCAATGGAAATGGTTTGACTTTCTACATAGAGGATTTAGGATCAAAGCAATGTCCTAGATTGCTGGAATGATGTTGCTTGGTAGCAAGATAACTTATATGTATATGAGATACAAATTATGCACAACTTAGATAACAATTTATTGACAACATAAAAGTAACATAATATAATATAGAGATGAATTTGCTTAATTTGATAAATAAATTTTGTCAGGAAAAATGATATAAGTGTGGAACAACATAACACAAGATGATGTAAATCAAGGAATTCTTGTATTCAGATTTGTCTAAAACTTATTGGAATTTTGTGTTTTTCTACGTACGTAATGATATGTTTGAATTTTAAGTTCTCCTGTAACACATCATATCTCATCTACAACATACATGAAAAAATATGTCAGTTCAAATTACCATCAGTAAACTGTTTTGCATAAGAAAATAATAAGAAGAATACTCATCACACTAAAACATGCAAAAATTATGACAACTTTCACTATGTTGTAACAATACATGCACTTGTACAATACAGCAGTACATGTATTCCATCATTGGTTCTACTCTAGGACAAATATTTCAAAGATGAATAGAGTGATAATATGCCATATGAAACTTGAGTATTAAAATTTGAAAAGCTATCATGACCACAATTGCTTTTATACAATGGCTTCACTATTGCAAAATATAAAAAGCTGGAAATGCTCTTCTTTATTTATTATATCGCACACGTATTTCTAAAGTGACACAAGTCAAAAACGAACGTTTTTGAGAAAATTCGAAAAACTATGAAATCAGCTTAACTAAAAACCATTATATAACTAATAATTTTTTCCAAAATTTGTAATCTTTTGAAACCATTTTTTAGGAAAAGGTTTTCTGGTTTCAAAAGATGATGGAGGATTGCTTCCCAAGTTATAAAATGGTGCGAGCAATAAAAATGCAAGTTTTTGACTTGTGTCACTTTAGAAATACGTGTGTTATATGTAAATTGCTTGAAATAAAAATATAAACTGTAAATTGTATATTTATGTCTATGCAATTAGTTATTTTAATATGCTAATAAACAATATTTAAAGTGAAATAAAATATCATATAAATATTTATAAGAGTTTTTGTCATTTATAAAATAACATGAAAATTAATAAGTCACATGATGATCTTATTGTGATGATTTGCTTATTCCTAATAAAGTTAAGTTGACATAATTTTGCATTTTCTTTTGACCTTATTGCATATATATTTGACAAGTAAGATCATCCTAAGATTTTGAATGTGCAACTTTTAAATTATTCAGAACAAAAATCTGGTAAAATGCAAAAATAAACTTTGATATGTTTAGAATAAATTAAATTTGAATAGATATTTGAACAAAATCATATTATTGCATTAAATATAGATATCGAGCAAGCATGCACCCACACAAAAAGCTTCTTCATAAAGTTTTGCATACTGATAAAGAGCATCAAACAAGTCAAAAATGTCAATGAACATATGGTCTAAAATGGCAATGTTTTCAACTTAATACCCTTTAAAGCTAGCCAATTACAATCAAACATGCAAAGAACCAATCCCAATTGAGAGCAACACAACACATGACAACAGTGCTTTGCATGCTTGATTGTGATTGGCTAGCTTTAAAGCATCCTAACTCAAAAAAGGAGTTGTATAGACCATATCTTCATTGACATTTTCAACTTGTTTCAATGCCCCCTATCAGTACACAAAACTTTATGATGAAGTTTTTTTTCATTCTGTATTGAAGGTACTTGATATCTCTCACAGTGATAAACATCAATTGATTAATTAGGGAGGATAAACTTGATATGTATTGAAGATATTCATGCCTGCATCATTTGAACAGAACAAACATATCTATTTCTCTTGAATTTTTTTTTCCTTCTGTATTTAAATTCACTGTATATAAAATATATCATTCTGCAGAGTTGTGATCACTTGTTTGATTGTTTTGCTAAGTTAACATAATTTATAATTAATAATTTGTCCTACTATGATGCAATTTATGATAAAGATTCATGGTGATATGCAAATGAAGATAGACTCCATCAAGAAAAAAGTCAGGAAACCTTAATCTCAACAGCTAGCCAGAGATCAGCAGGAATTTCATCTATACTGCAGCAACTTCAAGTGCTGAGGAGGAGCAATTGTAATAGGAAAAATAAAAATAAATTTTTATATTTTATTAATAATTTCATAGTATTTTCAAATTATTATTTAGCAATTACAATGAATTATACTACATTATAGTTTATTGTATAATAAAGTAAGTATTTCTTATTCATATTCTTATCCACTTTCATATAAATTCAAATTTTTTAGTTGGTCTATAATGCAACTTGCACTTAATACACTGGTTCAACAAAAATCAAAATCTGATGTATGTTATTTCAGTATAAATCATGTTTTTTTAGAAAGATAATTACAACATATATCAAGGACCCCATGAATATATGTATGTATGTTAGGTAATAGGAAAATGATATTTCTATTTTTCTAATTAAAATATAAATCTTGTCTGAATGAAGAGAAACTTCAAGTACTTGATTTTATTTTTATTAAAGAAAAACAAGCAAATGACCATACTAAATTTAAAAATATTTCCAATAAAACACTGAGTAAATAGTAGTACTTACTTCACAATATTAAATATTAATGTAAATAGTTGACAGAAGATAGACTGGTTATCTTCAAGCTCAATGCAGATGTTAAATGATTTTACCCATGCTAAATTCTATAATTTATATAAATTTTTAATTAGTTTATAAAACATAACAATTTTTAAAAATATAATAAAAATTATAAAAAGTTTATAAATTATCAAAAATCTTGAACTTTTGTGAACTTAACATAAAGTTAAATGTATATGTTTATAACTATACTATTCCACTATATAATTACCTTATATAATAGTGATCACACTGTATAATTGAATTGGAAAATAGAGGCAGAAAACAGCTTAACATTACAACCATCCACTAATTTATTGTATACATCATTTTAATTGTACAATAATGTATACAATAGATCATTAGATGATTCAGGATAATAGGATAAAATGTTATTATGATATATACAATAAACTCAATTTGAATCTTATCAACATTATTATGTAATTTTTTATGAAATAAAAAACTTATTTTGTCCATCTACTTACAAAAAGATTAATTCTGTATTTAATAACAAAAAGATTTAGAGTAGAGTAGGGTGGCAAACTGTGGCAGACTGGCAAATTTTTTGGGTACATAAAACTTGGAGCTGAACATTCAAATCAGCATAACAGGGATAGTGTTTTACAAAAATTTAGCAATTTTGACATTCATCCTAAAGAGATTTGCCATCCCCAGAAGAGAGAATATATCAGATGTCCTATGGTATTTTGGTCATAAAATATCATAGGAAAATTAACCTCATGCATGTCACGAGATAATTTCTCTCAATGTGAAATTGCTGCTCAAGAGGTTTGCAGATTTGGGTCACTACTACTGACTAGCATTTTATGATGCTTCCAATATTTTTTGTCAATTTGCAATTGACAAAATTTTTTTTTATTAAATCAAGAGGATTTATTTTATATAACAAAGCAGAAATGACTTATATTTCATTATTTTGTAATTAATTATTTAAAAAGTAATAACTGGCATTTATTTATTACAACAGCAGCAAAATTTAAAGAATTCTGTAATATTTAAACAATTTTAAAATTCTATTATAATTTTAAGCAATTTAGAACAATTTTAGTACATTTGTTATTCAAAATGTATTAATATATGATAAAAAAAATTAATATTTGTTAAATACAGATTAAAAAAAATTTTATAAAGATTTTTATGCATATAAGTTTATTACTTATCAGAAAAAAATTAAAAAAAATTAAATTTTTGATAATAGTAGGTAGTGCTGTAGTTTAATTAAATTTTTTGCTGTAGTTTAATTAGCATTAAACTACAGCAAAAACATTACTACCACAACACTGATACAACAATGCAAAAATAGTTTAAGAAATTCAATCAATATAGTCTTAAACAGATCCATATAACATATGGGTTTGGGAGGCTAGTGTAATTTATAACCTTCCATACATCATACAGAACAGGGCACCAATGTATTAAGTTTTTAGATTTATTTCTAACAAAATAATTATTATTTTTTTTTACTTTGTTTCCTAAAAAGAATTAATTGATATTCATTGATTATATGAGAACAATGATTATAAAATTTTTTTTTATATAGCTACATATCCATTAAATAAAATAGGCCATGAATGAAGAAATTTGCATAATATTTTGAGCTATAATGTATAAAAACCAAATATTATGCAAATTTTGATAATTATTTAATAACTAATTATAATAAAAGTACTAAAAATTGATTGCAAATACATCATTCTTAGCATAACTGATATCATATGACTAATTTTTCTTCATTTTAATAGTTTTACCTATTTTCCATAAAAATTTTCAAATTTATATAAAAAAATAAATAAATCAATCAAAAAATCTAAATCATCTCCTCTCATACAAATACAACTATAATATTTGATGATTTGATCTAATTCGATCACAGAATTGTTGAATTGGTATAAATTTATTGTGAAGTATTCAGGCACATTCATCACATCAGATAAATATCAAATATAGAGATCGGATTAAGTTCCATATCATTTTCTTTCTTAGTTATTTTTAAAGTTTGTTTTTAATTTTTCTTTGTATATTATTATGTAAATAAAATACAAAAATAAATTAAACAAAAATACCAGTTTTTTCAATACCTTAACATTATCACACAAAATATTTAATTTGAAATTTACAGGCTGTTTTTTTCTATAATATACACAGTGGAGCCATGTGTGATAACTGTTGTCCTCAGGGAGCCATAGCTTGAAAAAATTTAAGAACTACTACTCTAGAACACACAGATTTCATATAAACAAAAGAATTTAAAGCATCAAAGCAATACTGCTTTTGGAAAATTAAATAAACATAACTTAGAAATTTTTTTCTAAATGGAAGAACTTATGTTAAATCCATAAAAACAAGTCTTTATGTTATATATCAAAAAATTAAACATGCATTAGATATGGGAATAATTTTACTTTTGATTTTAGTTATTTTGTTTGCCCATTTTAAAAACACATTTGGTCTCCAATGAAAAGAAAAAATAATACACCTACATTATACAGGCATGAGTGGGTTAAAATTTTTCATATTTTTCTTATAATGTATAATTACAAAAATAGAATAAAAAAGAAGTGAGGTAAATCTGATATTAATATCAAAAAGGAATATTCAAAATAATTCTTAACAATCATGTCTGTCCATCTAACTATTTTCTCCACAATATATTGTAGCATTTTAATGTAATAAATCCAAATATTGTCAAGGTGCCCATATTTATTCTATTATTATATTAAATTTTTGAATTTTTTTAAAATTAAAATAAAATTATTTAATAATGTTTGTGTCTTAGCACTTTTTAGTAGGAAAGACTTATTTATAATAAAACTAAAAATATAAATTACATTCTTGAAAGTACTTTCAGCTAAAAAGGCCATCTTCAGTCTAACTCATACAAGAACTTATATCTAAAAAGAACTTAAAAAACAAAATGTAAGAACAAAGACTAAATTCAAAATGAGATGTTTCTTGGCAACCAGCCAAATAGTGCACATGGGCTTGCAGGATTTAGACAGAAACAAGTTACAAAATCATTTAGAAAATAACATTATAACAGTAAATAATTATGATGATAATATGAAAATTAGATTTTACGTAATGTTTCCAGCATATAATAATGACAAACATCATATACAATGGTTACATGTTAGTTTAGTAATACTTTAAAGTTTTTTATTTTATACATCATTGCTATGAGAGTGGTACAGATATAGATGAATTTTCATTGTGTGTGTATTCTTTCTTCTTCACTAAGTAGTTAATGCTTTTGCTGTAGCAGTGTTTCTGAGTCTGTTATAGGTGTGACCATCTTTGCATTATCTCAGAGAATTTCCAGGTCCATTTCACTAATGCAATGGTCAGGTTAGCCATTTTTATATCTCTCTCTCATGCTCTTCCAGGTGTGTTTTTAAGGATCTTGTGTTACTTCCAATATATTCCTCAAGATGGCCAGTAATTTTATTATTAGCAGGGATCACATACTCCCAAGTTGTTATCAGGAGATATGTGCTCCTTATCAGTTCTAATATATGTAAAAAATGTAGTTTGTTGAATAAATGCAATTCTCTTCCCCATTTGTTTCTTCATTTTAGTTGTCAGACATTTATTGTTTTATTATACTTTATGAGAATTTGGTTAGGCTGTAATTGCATGTTGTATTTTCTATAGATTGGCAAATATGGTTATCATTTAATTTCTTTATAGTCTGGTCATATATTTGATACAAAAATAAATCTGTATGTATAACCATATTTGTAGCCCAGGGCTATTATATCTTCAAATTTCTGACTTTTTGTCTCTAGTGTGGAGTAATATATCTCAATCTTTCTAAAAATGCCCTAAATATAGGCTTTTTTGTAATAAGGTGGGCAAGTTGACCATACTGGAATGATTACTGGCAAATACATAGGTTTTTTTTATATATGGCAAGGTTGTATTCTCGGCCAATGATATCAATACTTAAGTCTAAAAAAATGCACAATAATATTAGAAGATTGTTCAAATTTTAAATTCAATACCAGGGTCTCATCAGACATGCTTTTACAGAATTCGCTATCTTGTAACAAATGCCACATATAAGTTCCACTGCACTAAAAATAGGTTTATGAAACAGATCTGGACATTCTCTGAGATAATGCAAAGATTGACAAATCTATAACAGATTAAAAAAAATCTGCTACAGTGGAAGCATTAACTATATGGTGAAGAAGAAAGAATAAACGTATAATGAATCGAATAAATGAAAATTCACCATCTGTACCTCTCTCGTGACAATGGTGTATAAGCCGTATAGACAATAAACTTTATAGTACTACTAAACTATTGCCTACTTATTTTGTATAATATTTGCAACCTTACTACTGTCTGATGGAAGCATTATGTAAAATTTGATATTTATATTATCATCTTAATTATTTACTGTTATAATGCTATTTTCTAAATTATTTTGTATCTTCTTTCTGCTTAAATCCTACCTGCATCATGCACGCTATATGACTGTTGCCAAGAAATATCTTATTTTGAATTTAGACATTATGTTCATAGAATTCAATTTTCTTATTCCTAAGTTTGTTCTTGTATAAGTTAGATTAAAGTTAGCCTTTTAAGGCCAAAAGTACTTTCAAGAATGTAATTTTATGTTTGTAATTTTAATATAAATAAAAACCTTTCCTACTAAAAAATGCAAAGAACTGAACATTTTGGATAAAGAAATAACTGAGCTTTTCTAATTTTGAATAAAATTTTCTATTTATTTCAATAATATTGTATCACTTAAAATTTCAAAATTAGTTAATATTATTGAAAGAAATTAGCTATAAATTTGATGTTTTCATCCATTATATATGTAAGTGTTAAATTTGTAAGTCAATCGATACACAGAAATATACCTAACCCTCAATTTGCATAATACTTGATTTGCATGTTTTCAGTTTTGCACAGTAAGAAAAAATGTGCCAAATTTTCATCATCATTTTTATAATCTTTAATTTTTACATAACATTCAATTATTACAAGAACTGGCAATTAATTTGTACATATATGTAAATAATTACACAATGACATTATATATAATGTTTAACACAATCATCATATTTGGCAACACTTAAATCTACCCATTTGCAATTTTCTTGGCAATTTTAAAAATTTCTTTGAAAAATGAATTTAAAAAAATTCTACAGATAAAAAAGAGGAAGTTAGCAGTAGTAGTATCAACTTTCAACTGAGGAGGAGATGACTGTTTTTATATTAACAAACAAAGAAAATAAGGAATAAATTGTTGTTTTCATAAATTTTGAGTTTCATCATCATATTTTTTTACTATATCCTATTTTTATACATAAAAAATGAAGTATTAAATTCGTTTTTTTAAAAAAAGTAAATTATTTATTATATATATAATGTAAACTATTAAGTATTACAGAACTTATCCCCATTTTCTATATAAATCTTAATCTTAATTTACATGATATTTTTGCAGAACCAATCTACTGTGTAAATTGAATGTTAGGTGTATATAGTAAAAATACAATTTTCATAACAAATTTTCTCTCTATAAATGGAAATTTTTTCCAATACCAAAAAAAAATTGCTAATTTCATATTTTTTTTAATGTTAATACTTCTTACATTATTATTATATTACTGTATTACTTCGAATTTAAGCCGCAGTAGGATTTTAAAACTGGAAAATTGGAAAAAATAAAAATTATTTTATAATAGGTATTGAAAAATAATGAAAAATAAAAATGATTTTATAATAGGTATTGAAAAATAAGAAACATTTTTAAAAAAAAAAAGATTTTATAATAGGTATTGAAAAATAAGAAACATTTTTACTTAAATTTATAATAAGTATTGAAAAATAAGAAACATTTTTATTTACTTAAATAGTATTAATATGCATAATAAGCTACCGAATAAATTGTAATCAACGATCTTAATACTATGTGCATACATAGAGTGTAAAGCAAAAGCCCGAACATTGGGGAGTGGGAGATCGGGAAAACGTTGGAGAGTGGGAGCTCGGGAGAAATAAGATGTTAAAGTATTCGGTGGAAGCTTGGGAGAAATAAGATGTTAAAATATTCGCTTTGAATTTAAGCCGCATCCAAAATTTTGTCTTTAAAAGTCTGAATAAAAAGTACGGCTTAAATTGAAAGTAATACAGTATATTAATTTATTTATCAAATCTTATGAATTAAACTGATATATACCATAAATACATGATAAATTAAATGTCTTTTTCTTTTTTTTTTACCACAACTTATCATATATTCACATTTAATATGTTTATAAAGTATTTATCAATAGGAAAAATAAATACTGCACTAAGTAGCAGAAGCACATTTAATTACATTTGGAACATTTTCAACCACATTTTGATCATCATCAGTGAAAATCATTATTATAAACTTACAAAGAAAAATGGAATTGTAGAATAGAAATTTGTAGGAAAAAATTTATTTTTACCTATTATATTAATTTATTTTTTCCTATTTACATATTGATGATAGCAGTTCTATAGTTGTATCCAGTATTTATCAAATTACAATCATTTTTCAATTTATGTAAATCTGACTTGCATAAATTCAACTTTATTTAAAAAATTTCAACATCCAAAATATTTTTAATTTGTTGTTATGATTTAATATACAGTGCAATACCTTAAATTTTTACTAGTAGTATCATAGCAATGTTATATCATTACTGTAATGAGAATTAATAAAACTTATCAATAGTGAATTATCATTAGTAATGTTATTATATAATGTTATTGTAATTCAATATAAAATATGTGCATGTCTCTATATCATAGACAGGTGAAATGTATAGCATATAAAATTTTAAATTTTATCATAAATACATAATTATTTATTTAAATCCAATTTATATAATGCTTCCAGAAACATAAATCTTATATAGAAAAAGAAGTACTTGTAGTTTAGATTGAAATTCTCAAAAAATAATTATTCAGTTATTATTATTAATAAAATAAAATCTCAATTATTCAACTTAAATGGGACTGAAATATAGATCCTGTAGTCACCATCCATTCTATTTATATGTTGTAAGATGCAACTAAAGATGCCCTTTCTCTTCTGCTAGTGATTAGCCACATTTTTCCTGATCAAATTGTTTCCATCTTTTCTCATGTTTTTGTATACTGTTTACACTTCATCCTTCATTCTTCAAAGTGTTAAACCACTGAATACACTCTCTATCTCTTTCATAATGATAGTGCTAAAGAATAGTTTAGATAATCAGGATATTGACAAAAATACATCGTACATTAAATAGAATACAGTACAAAATTTATATTATTATTATTATTATTATTATAAAACATTGTGTTACGCACAAATGCACTTATTTCAAAAATGAAATGTCTATCAAAGTTTTGAATCACACTTTTATTAAATGTTATATACTATAATTAATTTGTTGATCTTTACCTATTGATTTTAAGACTTCAAATTTTTATTCAATTGAAGGAATCAATTTTTTATATTATTAAAATTAATGTTTTTTTTTTGTAGTAGTAGTACCATACAAAATACAACACTGACAAAGTTGAACAATGTATGGACACAGCAATAGACAAAAAAAATCAGTGGATGTACAGCTCCAGCCAAAATGTTTGTCACCTCACCAGATACGTTCGGCTTCACCATGCAGTAGTTTCCTCGGCAATGTAGGCACTAATGTGCTGGCAAGGGATCGTCCATTATGTACTTTGCTAGCAACGAGGGACAGGGTTCTAATAGCGGCGAGAGAACTGTGACGTGTTTAAAATGAATATTAAAGTTTTCATAGAAAACGAATGGCGGACTAATATTATGGCTTTTGTAATAGATAATAAAAAACCATGTGCAATAGGTGGAAATGATAATTTTCTCTGATATACTAATTGAGATGCAGGGATGAGAATGACGTAGTCAAACGTCATCCTCATTCCTGCATCTCGATACTGAAGACAATGCTTCATGCCATCACGAAAGAAATTAGAGATTTGGTAATCCACCATAGAGAAAATGGTGTTTCAGTGAATGAAGTTGCTGAAATGCTGGATATCAGTAGGAGATCAGTTATTAGGATATGCAAATATCCAGCAGAAAGATACGTTGTCGCCACTTAAATCAACAGGCAGACCCAGAGTTTTTCTCTATATAGATCAATGAATAAATTTATATTGAAAAAGCATTTATTGCCAACTTGTTTCAATATTTATAAATTGTTAAAATCACACATTACAAGCTAATCGTTTGAGATTTACATATAATTCGATAGTTGTATTTGGGTGGGGATATTATATGCAGCTATCTGTAACGATAATCGAATAAAGCAAATTCGAAATCCGTTTATATACAACGAGAACATTGTGAATATACATAAGAATATATTCATAATCGTTGCGTTGAACGTTATAAGTGGAATGAAAAGCCATCGTTAAGTTTCTTCCTGTTGTATCCCAGAAAACACTAAAAGATTATTACACACGCAATGCGTCCCTCCCTCATCAGGGGCTGTGCAGGGAGGAATGTCATCCATATATACCGCATACTCACTCAATATAAGTTTAATTTTACAGTTTGATTCAAGAACTTCCCTACTCACTCAATATAAGTTTATTTTACATGTTTGCTTCAAGAACTTCATCACTCAATATAAGTTTATTTTACATGTTTGCTTCAAGAACTTTATCAACACTTCAATATAAGTTTATTTTACATGTTTGCTTCAAGAACTTTATCAACAAGTACATGTTTGCTTCAAGAACTTCATCAACAATTTAATAACCTGTCTTTTATTGGGATTCCTGCACAAGTTTGTTAAGCAGCCAGAAGCCAGCATTGCGGGCTGCTTCGCATCAGTAAATTTCATCCTACATTTTCTGTGGATCTGTCTTTATGAATCAATTGGAAATTCGGCCGGATGGCCGCGTGGTAAAGGTTTGTCTTACCACCCTGGAGGATCCGGGTTCAAATCCGGGTCCCACATCTCCAGTTTTTCAGGAGGGGTCCGGGCCCGGCCTCGGCCTGTTGAACCCCATCCTTCAACCATCACAGGTTGACCGCATTACAGGTGTTGGCCAACCTGTGATGGGTTCTACAAGTGGCCGCCGCCAGATACAGTATATCCCATGAGGATATGGCGGTATCTTGTAGTGTTTTCTGGGATACAACAGGAAGAAATTGAACGATGGCATTTCATCGCGACGATTATGAATATATCACTACTATGTTCACAATGTTTCGTTGTTTATAAACGGATTTCGAATTTGCTATTGTATGTTCACAATGTTCCCGTTGTATATAAACGGATTTCGAATTTGCTCTCACAATGTTTCGTTGTATATAAACGGATTTCGAATTTGCTATATTCGTGTTTAGAAGTTGAATATAATATCCCCACCCAAATATAACCATCGAATTATATATGTAAATCTCAAACGATTAGTTTGTATTGTGTAATCAACAATGTATAAATAATAAAATAGAAACAAGTTGGCAATAAACTTTTATCAATGTATAAATAATAACATAGAACAAGTTGGCAATAAATGCTTTTTCAATATAAATTTAATGGATTTTGAATTTGCTATATTCGATTATCGTTACAACAGTTGCATATAATATCCCCACCCAAATACAACTATTGAATTATATATTATTCGGGAAATGAGAGTGCTTTCTGCTGGATATTTGCATATCCTAATAACTGTTCTCCTACTAATGACCAGCATTTCAGCAATTACATCGAAACACCATAGAGAAAATGGTGTTTCGGTGAATGAAATCCACCTCTAATTTCTTTCGTGATGGCACGAGGCATTCTCTAGTATCGAGATGCAGGGACTGAGGATGATATTTGACTACGTCATCCTCATCCTTGCATCTCGATTAGTATTTCAGGGAAAATTATCACTTCCTCCTATCGCACATGGTTTTTTATTATCTATTACGAAAGCCATAACATTAGTACGCCATTCACTTTCTATGAAAAGTTTAATATTCATTTTTAACATATCACAGTTCTCTTGCCGCTATCAGAACCCTACCCCTACCCAATAAATGCTTTTTCAATATAAATTTATACATTGATCCACCATAGAGAGAAACTCTGGGTTAGTTTGAGATTTACATAGATAATAGTTTGTAATGTGTAATTTTAACAATGTATAAATAATAACATAGAAACAAGTTGACCTAATTATATATGCAAATCTCAAACGATTAGTTTGTAATGTGTAATTTTAACAATGTATAAAGTTTGACAAAAAACTAAAAATAATAATGAAGTGAGTAATCAGCGGATAGTAATCCAGAATGTAAAGGAAAAACGCGAAAACAATTAACAAGTAAATTATATAACATTTATTGATAAAAAATATGTAATAATAATAATAATAATTATTATTACTCCTACTGATGACAGCATTTCAGCAATTCATTCACTAAAACACCATTTTCGCTATGGTAGATTACCAACTCTCTAATTTCTTTCGTGATGACACAAGGCATTGTCTTCAGTATCGAGATGCAGGGATGAGGATGACGTTTGACTACGTCATTTACTCTCTAATTTCTTTTGTGATGGCATGAGGCATTGTCTTCAGTATCGAGATGCAGAGATGATGACATTTGACCACGTCATTCTCATCCCTGCATCTCGATTAGTATTTCAGGAAAAGTTATCACTTCTACCTATCGCACATAGTTTTTTATTATCTATTACAAAAGCCTACATATTAGTCCGCCATTCGTTTTCTATGAAAACTTTAATATTTATTTTAAACACGTCACAATTTCTAATATTGTATTAATATCATAACTTAAAATATAAACAAGAAATGCAGAAAAATACTAAACGCTTACTTTTTCATACAGGATCCTTTTATAATGTTCCAAATTGAGGGATTAAAAATTATTGAGTGGAGATCATTGATGTCTCTACTAAAATTTCTAACTATAGCATAAAGATCCAAATGTCTATGGTATCAGCCGTTTAATATAAAACGAATGTTATTATAAATAATAATATAAATATATTCCTTTTTAATAGTTGTAGAGATAATGCTGAAACTAAGCTTTACCCTTTACTTTAAGGCTTAGTTCCCACCAAGCTGCGAAAAGCGATAGCGAAGCGAATTGACGTCATGACTGGCGATACGCAGAGAACTTCGGCAAAGCAAAAAAAAAAAGCGAATGCGATACCAATTATCCAATGAAATTAATCCAAGAAGAAGACGTCATTCAATTTTAAGTGCAGTTCTTCGATTGATTTTAGACTCCAAAACATTTCTTAAATCATCACAGATTTGCATTACTGATGATTTATTTGTCTATATTAATAAATTCTGTTATAAAATCAGCTTGTGAGATGATCTCTAAGAATGAAGAAAGAATAAAATTTATCCAATAATTCGATTATTCGACAAAGTAGAATTTATCAGACTAAAAAAAATCAACACAACATAATTAGAGAAAAATCTGAAACTATTTGATTTTAAATAATAACAAATTCCTGTGATCACTGTTATGATATATAGGTTGTATAAACACTCTTCTAATATCGAAAAGTATAATTATATAATAAAAATATAACTACATAATATAAATTAACTGAAAGAGGAATCATGATATTGTAGTTTCTTTTATAAATTAAAACTAGATTAAGTATAAATTTATTAAAAAATAATTTTATTAACGCCACAAAAATCATCATGAAATTTAACATCAGGAAATGCGGAAAAATCTTAAGTGTCATGTTTGTGTCAGTTTACAGTAGCACAGTAAAAAATAGAAATATTACATTATGTCTTAGCCTGTAGATTATTTTTACACTTAATAAATAATAGAAGCGTTAAGATCTGTTTTATAGTTACGAAAGTAAGTACTGTGTACAATAAAATATTACCAGGGTAAATTATTAATAATTTAATAAGATTATTTAATAATCTGTAAATCTATAATAAATAAACGTTGACCAAAGAAGTTAAAAGTAAAGATGACAGCGTTGATCTTGGCTAGAGAGAGAAGGGGAGAAAAATTAATCATATTTTAGATAAACTGTATCTATAATAAAACAATAAATATAAAAAAAACATTTTATTAACTTTGATAAATAGTAATAAGATAAAATGATAAAAATAAGAATACATGTCAGAAGATGACACTATTGTAAAATTGAGAAAGAAATAATATAAATGATTCCAACTTTTAAGTAAATTAATGTCTAGAATAAATGTTTAAAGTGTAATAAACAAAGTATAATAAGAAAATAGCAAAATCGCAAAGAAGAAATGTCAAATTGATAGTATTTAATTACAGTACTTTATGAAATATAATTGTCTGATCCGAACGAAAAGAAAAACATAAATGGCTTTTATATTAACTTGATGTATTAACTTAATGATGTTTTGAGTTTCAGATAAAAGGGAAGTTACAATTATTGAAGTTTCTATTGACAATAACAAGAGCTTTCATCGTGATTGCTCTGTAAGTGTGCATTACTTTTCTTTTTAAAGTTAAAAAGAAGCACGTAGAAGTATGGTATCAATTTTCTGTTTATAATTCAAGTGACGTTCAAACTAATCAAAGATTTATTTTTAAAAGTTTGTGTTGTTTTAGATATCAAAAAGTTGTAAGTTTATATTACAATGACTTCAAGTTTCTGTTTACATTTAGTGCTGAAATTTGGTTTAGCGTTTCCTTTTTTTGCAATTTTGTGCCTAAATATTATTAGAGAAATTTTTAAAATTTTAATGTTTATAAATTATTTTAATAAATAATAATCTATAGAAAAATAATTTTAGAAAAATATCTTCTCATATTTTGTCTATTAGTGATTTTAAAATGAGTTCAAAGATGAAAAAAAGAACAGAAAAAAATGGAGTGGTTAATAAAATGAACGAAAACTGAATGCTTTGTAAGAAATGAATTTTTTTAATATGATATACGATAATAAAACGAATAAAGAATTATAAGATATTAAAGAGTAGCAAAAAAAGGAAACTTCAAATAAATTAGCTAAGGAATAAATTTAAAATAAAAAAAGAAAATGTTACCTTTTAATGTTACTATAGTAACATGCAGTATTTTTATTAAACTGGCAGGAGGGAAAAAAGCAATACATTTTTATTCAATCTAATTTAATTTAAATCATACGATTTTTTAATAAAAATTAATTTGGTTTTTAAACTTTAATCATTAACATCGAGATGTTATTACCGTACGCATTAATGTATTTTTAAAAATTAATTAGAATTTTTAATTATTTTCTGTAACCTATTAGATAACAAAAATAAAAAAATTATGTTGTATCCGATAAATTTTCGTTTGTAAAATTTATTCCATAATATTATAAAGATGAAAACATAGGAAATACATCCATTTATTCTCGACAAAATATGTAGAGTATATCATTTATCAGTTGACGTTAGGATAAGAAATATGGTTACTGTAAAATATAGAATACAAAAAACAGATTTTGTTTTATAATTTTTAGAAAAATTGTTTTACAGTACAGTATACTGTTATAAAGTGGCTTTTGGAAATCGGCAAATTTATCAATTGTTGTAAACCAAAAATTAATTTATAATTTAGCGAACGTTGTCTTCATTAAATTACTCACTTTCGTAAATCTCTACACAAATTTGCTTCACAATGATAAAATAATATGAATACACTTACAGATTCGTGAAGATAAGTAATACAAGAAAGCCTGTGCTGGTGGCCAACCTGGCAAGCCATGGCCACGTTAATATCCGCCCAAGCATATTGCTATATTTTTAAACTGTAAAATGGCCATCTCTGTTCCGTGGCCATGGCCAATGATATTTAATTTCGGCACCTTGTGTGCAATATTTAGGTGACCAGCAAATCGTGTTTTGATCAGAAATGCCAGATGAGCTCTAGATCTTTTATCAACTGAGCATTCTAAAGAGAAAAATCCCGAAAACAAACATTAGTTAGAGATTTCTTACCTTAAATTTAATTAACAATGTGGAACTGTGTCATAAACTTTGTATTTTAAACTTTGATGTTTAATAAAGAAATTTGTAACTAACTGTTTCTGGTGGCCAAACTGTGCTTAATGGCCACAATATCAGCCGAAAGCTGGCTACTTAGCACAGGTTTTCCTGTATTATGTATCAGTTATTAATTGTTTATATTAATTATTCTTATTGCAGATAGTTATTGACGGCGGAGTTCGAAACGGACCACCATCGTAAGTCGAAAATTATAAATATTCAATAAAAATATAAAATATTTAGGGATTTCTCATTATTAATGTTTACTAGGACATTATACATTATCTTAATAAACATAAAGAACACAAAAAAGCAAAAACCAGACACAGAAAAGGATGCTTTCTATCTATCAGACCATTGGGTCAGGGACTCGAATATATGGAACTGCATTGAACAATCACAGAATTTACTGATTACATCACCATCGTAAGTGCTAATGGTTATAAATCGAGGACTATTTTCATTTATATTTTTTATTATTCTTATTTAATTAGGCTTACTTATACTTTCGTAAAGCTGTAAGTAAGTATTACTTATTTTCATGAAGCTGTATAAAATTATTACTTTATCTACGAGATTACACATACAAGTGTTACTTACCTATATGATTTTTGTATATACATATTGCTTATCTTCGTGAATCTGCATACATATATTACTTTCATCAAATTTTATAGAGTACATACCGAATATAAAGCCATGATTATTCATATCTCATATTCTTTTCGGTGTTTTATCTAATTTTTATAAAAATATTTTATGCTTAATATATTCATAATTTCAGAATAATTATATGAATGTAACTTTTTCATCAATTAAAATTGAATCATATTTTTATTTTCATAACAGAACGCATAAAATTACAGAAGATGTCATTAAAATTTTATGATAATTTTGCGAATTACGATAATCATATAAAAAAAGTTTTTTGTATAATTATATAATTTATTAAAATGCTTATTGTTTTGGAAATATTTTGTAAATTCAGTAATAAAACATTCTTCACTATGACATAGTATCCATCAACAAAAAAAAAAAAAAAAAAATTCAGTAATAAAACATTCTTCACTATGACATAGTATCCAAAAAAAAAAAAAAAAACTATAGATTTTCTTATATTCTTATGGGATACTTACTTGTCAGCATCTATATGTTACTAATGGATCATTCGAGTAAATCGATATTATTCTCATAAGACACATTGTTTATATATATATAGTGTATAAAGAAATAGGAATGTAGAAATGCTGATGTAACAACTTTTCATAAGAGATATAACAGGATATTTTGTTTACACAAGATAACTTGGCAGATGCAGAAGTAAAAAAAAAAATAAAATATTCGTCAGGAGGATTACAATAGAGTTACTTTGTGTTGATAATGATATTCATAATAAGTTAGTGAAGACGGAAATGAAATGCTGATTTGACTTTTGTGTTAGCAATAAAAAAGAGAAGGTAATGAAATCGATATTGAAAGAACAGAAAAAAGAAAAAGTACAGAATAAGTTTCTACTAAAAATAAAAAGAAACTGCATAAAGACGAATCTTGAGTTCTAACAGTATGGAAGAAAATATTTTCTAATAATAATGGCTTTATTTTTTTACTTTTATTATAATATCTTTGAAACAAGAAAAATAATTAATGTCAAAGTTTTGAATTTTCAGAAACAATCCCCGGAAAAGCATCATGAAAGTTTTTCATACTACTTTTACTATTTTTTATAATCTTTACATTAATTTTTATTTTATTATAAAAACAAATGTAAAATTCAGTTATGATATTTAAGAAAACTCCATTATACATAAAAAGTTGTCTTATTTTTTGTTCACAGAGAGAAATATTCTAGAAAAAATTATATCTTTTCTCTTTAAATAGAAGAATTAGTCACAAACACTGGTATTGTATTGTTCATCAATAAAGCAAATACTTCAGCATTGATATGAAATTATTATTATTTTATTATTTTACTTTTGACTCGCATTTCAGGTTGTAAACATTTTCATCCACGAAATAAAATTCGGGTTGAAAGAAAATGCCCGGGTGAGGCGCGCAAAAAAAAAAAAAATTGTGAAGTGGACAGGAAGTCAGCTTCAACACTTGATTTAAATTAAACAAATCAGTATTCGTTTTATATCACCGACTTTACAGTGACAAAATATAAATTTGGCGCAGTCGACAAGATATACGAGACGTGCAAGATTCCTTCGCTTAGTTGTCAAAGATAGCTGACACGTCACGAGTACACAAGCTTGAGAAATTCTCGGGTGACAAGTCGTCGATAAGAACAAACGTGGGTAAGATTGTGCGAATTGGGAAGCTCAGAATTTAAAGAAGAAAAAAAGATTAGCAAATGACGTATTAGATTGGTTCGCTGATAAAATAGTAAACACGAATATAAAAAAGTGGGACATCATAAAAGCAAAAGGCAATATTAATTTAAAGATTTACAGTTTCGCTCATGGTGTTAACATCACGCGGGAAACTAAAGTTTAATGAATGAATGCAAGATTATTACAAGGACAAGATAAGACTCCCGAATCAAGCCAGTTTGAGAAGGGGAAAACTACTATTAATAACGGATGATCTACCACTTGAATGGAAAAACTATTCTTGGTTTCCAAATATGACGACCTTACGAAATGGATACAGATCGCCTTGTTGACCGAACAGAATAAAACACAATAAAACCAATAGCCACCCAGTCAAAAGGGATTGCCTTTGTGGATTTATGGCAATAAATCCACAAAGGCAAATTCCTACCATAGAATACATGTCCTTATTTGCAAAATTGTTTTCAAAATGTTTTTTCTTGCCTAATTTGCAAGAAAAAGTTATAATGATGAGGCATTGGATGAATGAATGCCAGGATTTTGATCTCAATTATAAACCAAATAAGAATGATGCTTAACCCAAAAGTTTAGCTATAAACAGTAATTTACCATACTCCTCTGCATTGCGCAATGACAAAACTTCCCCTATAGACTGTTTTTCATGTTGGATTTCTTCTACAGACTGATCAATCTTGAAGTCTACGCAAACAACAAGCCCATTTCAGGACTTTTATGGACATTGGTGCAAAATTAGCATTATGAATGACAAATTCTGTAAGCAACTGTGTCTATATATTGTGGGGACACGGAATTCGGGTCAGATGTAAAGTGTCATTCTCCACCTCTGAAAATTACGAAAGGAATTTGAACGGAGTGACACCTTAGGAGGGTAAATAAGCGATAAAAAATATTATACCACCCGGCCCGGAGATCCTTGTCTTCTACGATATAAAATAAAGAAAGAATAATAAACAGAAAAATAAAACGATCATGAAAAGGGTTGTGTTACACGCAGATGTCACAAAAGACTAGGTGAGAAAAGATGTATGTAAGCCGATAGTATTAAAAAGATAAAAACATCGTCTTTCCCCGGGAAAAGGTGAAATAGAGAAGTCAGTCTGTTGCCTGGGAGCTAAGCAGCAGACGAGAGCGGAGTCGGAGAACTAGAGACAGTCAACAACATTTTTTTTCCTACGGAGAACATTGTGTTTCCTCAAATTTTAGCCTCGGAGATTCCGTTTTTGGATTCCAGAAAAGAGAACAACAAAGAATCACACTCTCCACATAGTTTCTTTGTGTTCAAGAAACAGGAATTTTGGATAGTTATTGCATAAAGAGAATTATATATTTAAAGAAAGAGAAAGATAGTCACCTCCTTTGTCATATAAAGGTGAAGAAATGCTGATCGTCTTGACCAACAAAAATACAAGGAAGATATATATCTGTTTGGACTCTATTATAGATTAAAAACCTTGTCCTGCAATTAAGTATCGTCAAATTCCAAGTTATCCTTTCAGGAAAATCATGTCGGATTATTCTTTATTGTAATAACTATCTCTCTCTATTAAAGAAAGTTGTTTGTTACCAAATGTATTCTGTATGTCACTGGTGCCGAAAAGTCTTATTACCCATACTTACCGATCTCTCCACTTACCGCGAATAAGACAAAAGACAGCACAAGTGCATTTGCAAGTCTCACAGTATAAACAGAAAATCTACAATAAAATTTCAACAACTGCAATGTAGTGCCTACATCTTGAAACAGTTCGGATGCTTATGTAAATTCATCAAAAACTCAGGAAGTTAAAGTTACATATCCTAAGAGATTTTCATTTCCTTTTTGATTGGTTAGACATTGCATAGCTCTTTCATTTAATAATAGATACTAAAGATAAGACTATTTATTACAAGAAAGATGATTCAAAATTGTTTTAGTCAGTCATATCCAATACTCTAACAACATCGACGGTTGCAAAAAAGCGAAGACTTGTTCAATCAACATTCAACTGTCATTGGCAAAATTGCAGTAGAGTATCAGATCGACACTATAGAACATCCTTCTATTAGCTACAGACTATATAGAAGACTTCTCGCAGAAATGAATAAATTAAAAGTCAAAGCACAAGAACTGTTTGACAAACAACACAGTTGTTTATTTTCAAGTTAAAAACCATATCTCGCATGCCCAACACTATGCTATGAAAAACAGATCTACAATAACTAATCTTCTTGACTTTACCAGTAGAATTTATCGGAACTTCGAAAACAAGAATCCAACTCATGCTCTTTTTTTAGACTTATCAGCCGCTTTTGACTCAATTGATATTAACAATCTTTATCTCCGACTCACTAGAGATTTTGAAATCGATTATATTTTCATCTACTGGATCATTAAGTACCTTAAGAACAGAAAATTTTATATCTCTTGTGACAGCTTCATATCTAAAAATTATACTCCTACGCTCGGCATTGCTCAAGGTTCTCCACTCAGTGCGCTGTTATTTGTCTTATATATGAATCCCATATTTGCCCTGAACATCCATTCTTCGTTGCTTGGATATGCAGATGATTTAAAACTTTTTAACAACAACAAATCTGATTTAGAATCTGACTTTTCTTTAATAGTGAACTGGCTGAATGCCAATAATTTAACAGTCAATTTCAGCAAGACCGCTTATATGATCTTTTCAATTCATAACCTCGAAACAATCTCGTCAATAAATCTAAATGGAATGATCATTCAATCTATTTTGTTACACAAAGACTTAGGCATTTATTTGGATCCTTGTTTATCTTTTAAACATCATATTCAATATCTGATTAACAATGTGCGGAGCAAAACATTCTTTACTAGACGTTTTTTATGGAATATATCTAGTACACATGTGCTTTATACTTGGTTTTTTGCTATGTTTATCTCGATTATTACCTACGGCATCTCAATCTACTCCTCCGCTTCGCCCTCTTATCTGAACAAACTAATAAGTACTTACAATACTGCTATTAAAATCATTCAACAAATTTCTACGAGAAACGGAGACATCAATTCATCTGCAATTCAATTCTGTAATTCATTTCCGACTTTTACTTCTATCTGTCGCAATCAAGATTTAAAACTACTGACTAAATTCATACAAGGTCTTCTTCCGGTCAACACCATCTATTTCAACGTGCCTCAAGTCAACACAAGAAAACTAGACTTGTTATATATCCGCAAACATCGTCTGCATAAAACTACAAATTCTTTCTTTTATCGAGCATGTAAATATTACAATGATTGGTATAGTAAATCAACTGTTACTTAAGGGGGGACACCCATTTCTATGTTGCAGGGTGTTGTTCAAATAAATAAATAAATAAATAAATAAAAAGTTACTCAGAGAGTCTACTCACTTTGGACATTTCCTGTAGTTTTTGTGGGTAAAAAATACGGCACAAAAACAATATGCATTACAAAAAGCTGAATAAAATCACCATTAATGACAAGTATCCTCTTCCTCATATTCAAGAAATATTTGACAGATTACAGGAAGCAAGACACTTCACAACATTAGATATTGCGTGAGGATACTAGCACATTGAGATGAATCCGGATTCTATTCCTAAGACAGGTTTCACAAATAATGATAGACATTAAGATTTCTTAGTGATGTACTTCAGGTTAAAAAATTCCTCAACAACTTTTCAGCGTATAATTCAATAAGTTCTAAGAGACGCATTATAGAAAGGCGCTTACAATTTTCAAGAATGATATTCTGATATATAGTTCAAGTATCCCAGAGCACTTGAAGCTGATAAGAAGGATCTGAAAAGCTTAGAAGGTTTAACTTCAAGCTAAAGATGAGCAAATGTTCCTTTCTTAAACAAGAACTTAAATATTTAGGTCAAATCATAAGCCACAATCGAATCAGGACTGATCCAGCTAAGATAAAGGCGATTCAGAACTTTCATCAAACTAAAGATGAGCAAATGTTCCTTTCTTAAACAAGAACTTAAATACTTAGGTCATATCATAAGCCACAATCGAATCAGGACTGATCCAGCTAAGATAAAGGCGATTCAGAACTTTCCTAGGCTTTCAAATGTCAAACAGGTGAGGCGTGGACGGATGGCTGAGTGGTAATACTGTCGGCGTGCCACGCAAGAGAACCCGGGTTCGCATCCCGAGTCTGGTCCCGGATTTTTCCGGGTACTGGGCCAGGCCCGGTGATCCCCGTCCTTCACCATCCGGCCCCTCCACTAGTGTGGGTGCAGCCCGTGGTTGGAATTGGCCCCGCCCCCTTAGTAATCCTTCCTGATTGGAAAGGGGCCATAAAATATGCAAAAAATAGGCTATTTCGGACGGCCGGATTGGCCGCGTGGAAATGCTTTGATAGAAAGGGGCGTAAAATTTTCAAAAATAAAAATTATAAAGAAACCTCATACCCATCAAAACCTTATCATGATCAAACAAAAACGAGTATTAAAAGCAGCGGTTCCACAATCGCTGATATAGGGAGTTTTGAAAAAATATTATGACAATCAAAGTCACCCATCTGCCAACAAAACCATAAAATTCTTCACTCCGCACTTTTGGTGACCAAACATTTGCAGGGATATAAATGGTATGTACACTGCTGCAGAATTTGCCGAATAGCTAAACGTGATAATCAAACCACTATAGGAGGATTCATAATGCCAAATGCAAATCTTCTGCTAATGGAAAAGTCCATATTGAGCATATTTGTTAATCACTTAATAAAATATGTTTGGGCTTTCTCCAAAGCAAAAAATACTATTCAAGCCCTTATTCAGTGCCTGGAGAAATTAGATCTAATCTTATCATCTCATATTTCAATAATTTTGATTGTCAATGGAACTAACTTCACGGCTAAGCAATTCAATAAGTTTTTCACAGATAATACAGATAATTTTCACAAATCACCCAAATCGAATGGGCTGTATGAAAAGGTCAATCACACCATAGTGATCAAACTTAGGATGGCACTTCTGTATAATCAAAAGTTAAGGTGGTTACTCTGATTTCAAAGCAGTTGAAGACTACAATGCAACGCCACATGATGTTACATGATTTGCATCAACTCTTTCGATCACAAGCAAGACGAGATTTTCAGCGTCAACATACACGGACGTGCAAAGGACACGAGAGCTGTCAATCAAAAGAACTACTGAACACCAGGAAAACAGGAAAAAAAAAAGACATGTCAGGCGACATTTTGCGTCTTCGTTTCAAGAAGAAGAGTGGATCTTAAGGAAAATTCTGTTCAATGATCCAAAATTGACGAAAACATTACCCAAGTATCAAAGACCGTTAAGTGTAACGTTTGATATTGTCGATGAGGATAATATTACGATAATCCGAACGGGATGCGTAACATCCTGTCACGCATCCCAGTTAAAACGTTTTATCCTTTCGGAATAAATTTACACTCAGGGAAAATGATAGGAAATTATTATTATTTTATTATTTTGCAAGTTTAGTTCTGACTCGCGTTTCAGAATGTAAACACTTTTATTCACGAAATAAAATTTGGATTGAAAGAAAACGCTCGAGTGGGACGCACAAAAAAAGGAAAAAAGAGTAAAGAAAATAGGAAAGTCAGCTTCTTTTTTGTACGGTTCTTAGGTTGTTTAATTAAAAAAGCTTGATTTGAATTAAGCAAAGTACTCATTTTATTTCACCGACTTTACTATAATAGTATCATATAATATAGTAATAAGCGATCCATGAATTTTTAATAACACACATTTACTATTCTATCTGAATAAAACAGTTATAATTTACTTAGAAGTGAATTTCATCATCATATATCATATGTGAAAGACATCCAAATCTATTTTTTGGTTTATTTTTTCTTAAGAATTGAATTTTACTATTTATGTTAATAATATTATATTTTATAAAGTTATAAAATTTCTGTCTATTACAACATTATTGTTATCATGAATTTTATATATTAATTATTCTTTTTCTATATTGTACTTTAATACTAAATAAATGAATGATATAGTTCAGCTGGAATGTCCTTCAATATTTTCATAAATCTTAATTACTGATTAAGAAAAACAGTTGCATATAGTATTCATCTTCAGAAAAAATATTCTTTCCATCAAATTAAAATTATATTTTTAAATATTTTATATTTATTTTTCGTTTATTTATTAAACATTATAATGTAGAAATGATTCGGCAAGGTTGAAGAAAAAGAATTAGCTTATTAAACATTATAATGTAGAAATGATTCGGCAAGGTTGAAGAAAAAGAATTAGCCACTTGCTTAAAATCTAATAAAACTAATAATTAATTTATAAAAACAATAAGTTCTTATATTTTTTATATTTATTTCCTATTGTTTTCAAAGAATTACACTCGCAATTGCAGGCACTATATTGCTTCCTTCGTATTTGTGAATGAATTAATTTCTATTGAAAACTATGGCTTTCCCGTTAAAAATTATTCCTTTCATTTATTTATATCTGCAATTGAAGATCAGCAAAATCACGAATTTTGCAATCAATAAAATAAAAGAATAAAATTAATTTATATTTTCAGATTATTGTTAATATATTAACAATAATATGAACATAAAAATTAATTTTATTCATTTATATAATTATAATTCTTATTTATAGATCGTTGCCTAAATCTGTCAATTAAATGAAATGAAACATTGTTTTCAGCAAAGAGTACAAAAAGAGATCTCAGATATTTTTGTTTTATTGAAAAATTGAATAAAAACATGGATTCAGAACCTGATGGATAATCACAAGAATAATTTGTTGGTACAACATTAAAAATTAGCAGGTACTTCAGAATCCCTGTTCTCTGAATGAGAAGAGTGCACATTGAATGATATGTGTTGCTGCTTAATAGCTTTTTGATTTGGTTGGATGATTGTTATATATACTGTATATATAAAATAATTGCAAGCAAAGCGAAGACTGCTTTGATTAATCCTTCAGCATGAAAACTCAATCTATCAGAATATTTGTTCACAGCACAAACATGATTCTTCAACTCCATCCAGTTAGAAGTTGTATAAAGCAGGGGTCGGCAAACTTTTGAGACGGAAGAGCCAAACTTGGCCCCTCACAACAATTTAAAAATTATTCGGGAGCCATAAATATATTTTTACAAATAAGAAAAATTTAAACATTGAATTATTTGAGGAATTAATATTATAACAATTTAAATTTAAATTGTCATAATATTAATTATAAATTGTTAAATATTATAACAATTTATAATATTAGTTATATTTTTATTAAATGAAGAATAAAATGACGAAAATCAATGAGAGCAATTTTTTGCACATTGTAGGCAGTGCCATGCCTATAATGTGCAAAAAATTGCTCTCATTGTGTTCAACCATCCCCTCCACATTCCCTTTCCCCCTGCCTGACGTCACGCTTCGTGCATCTTAGTTCCACGAAGTTTTGTGAGAACCAATAAAACAAATGAAATCATCATTATGTGAAAATTCTGCCTATAATGTGCAAAAAATTGCTCTCATTTTTACCATCCCCTCCACGTTTCCTTTCCCCCTGCCTGATGTCACGCTTCGTGCATCTTGGTTCCACGAAGTTTTGTGAGAACCAATAAAACAAATGAAATCATCATTATGTGAAAATTCTTTAAAAATTTTATAAATGAAACTATGATAGTTTTATATTCATTTTCAATTTTATTTTAGAGCCACATGTATGAACCCAATGAGCCACATGTGGCTCGCGAGTCGCAGTTTGACGATCCCTGGTATAAAGCAATATAATATGCATGATTAATAATATTAAACTTGCTTCTTAAATAAATTGTAGTACAGTAATGCACTTTGAATAGTTCTTCATCGAATTAAAATAAAGTTTCACTTGAATAATCTATTTAAAACTGAATATCTTTTCTTAATAAAAATTTAAAAGCTTTAGATTAGATTTTCTTCATTTCGAATCTGGTATACAGCGTTTTCTCAAACAGAATTGTTGGTTTTTCCTAATATCTTGGAACTTGAAAATAGGAATATTAATATGGATAGGATGTCAGAACCTGTTTCAGAGAGAATTAACTGGAGAAAAGTGGTAATGACTATTTATTAAAACGTGTGTTCAGCTACGAATTATGATCACGATGATGATTGTACTGTGAATTCACCTATTTCCATGTGTTTCGTATAGAACAAATTTTTCTGAGGATTATGCAAAATTCTCAAAAATTCAATGCCTTGCTGAATTTTATATGAATTCCAAATCCCGTAACAACATTTGCATCGCGTATAAGATATCTAAATAATTTAAAAACTCTTTTTAAATAACTTGATTCACATTAAAGAAACTTTCCTGTATATCAGTGGTGGCTAACCCCGCGCCCGCGGGCGCAAGTGCGCCCGCAGTTGGTCTGTTATGCACCCACGGCAAGATTTCCTAAAAAATGTACCGACAGCAGTTGACACGCTCCAAGGCTCTGCGGGAAAAGGCTCGTCAGGACTCTGTTTGAATCATTCGCATTCGTGCTGAAAAGTGTATATACTACGACGACGCAACGGTATATTATGCTTGTAAATTGATATTAACGACTGAATTGTTTGTTGAATAGTTGTTTCCAATAATTCACAAATTTATTAAAGTTATTTTTGGAGATAAAAATGCTTATTTATTACGACAAAAAAGAATTCTACTTAACATATCTGAAGCAGGATCAAGCAAACGGCCATGTTTTTAACATATACAGAAGTGAGGTGACAGAGCAAAGGCAAAGTATTAGAACGTTTTCTTAATTTGATTGTTGAAATACAAGCATTTCTTGAACAAAAAGGAGAAATTTATGGTACTCTTGAAAATCCTAACTGTCTAGGTGATTTAGCTTTTTTAGCTGACATTTGAAGTCCATATTTAAAAAAAAAACTCCTTGACGCATTTTCCTCAAATGTCAAAAATATTTCTAGAAAATCAGATTCCCGAATATGGGTTAATTATCTAACTAAATTAAGTAATGATTTTAATGAAAGATTTAGTGAATTTGATGATTTGAAACTGATTTTATTTTATATTATTATTCAAAATTGTATGAAAAACGTTGACATTAATACTTTAAGTGCAGAATTAAATAAATTTAATACAACAAATATAGAAAATTTAGAATTAGAAATTAAATGGAGAATTATTTAAAGATGCTTTACTTGTTGATGCCGATTCTCTCTTTGATACTTTTTCCAATTATAAAGAAGAATTACAAAATGATGTCGCTTTAAAAGCTATGAACATGGAAAAGACATTTTGGAAATTTATTGATTCATATAAATATTCAATATTAAAAAATTGTGCACTGAAGCTAAAATCTTTTTTGGATCGACTTATGTAAGTGAAGCCACATTTGCTACCCACCTAAAAAAAAATTCATGCGCCCACCGCGCTGTAAAAATTTTTCGTTGCGCACTTGCTTTCAAAAAGGTTGGCCACCACTGCTGTATATGAATATGAATTTTTTAAAGATTTCTAAAAGAGTGAAATAGAGACATTGCCTTTGATCGTTTGCATAATTAAGACTTTTGCATATGCAAAAATAGGAAAATATCACACAAAAATTGTTTATATGGTCTTATAAGATTCCAAACTATTCATCTAACATAGGGAGTTTCTATCCAACAGTTATCCAGAAATCTGAAATATTATAAAGTGCAAAAATATGGATATTTTGGAAAATTACTGTTTTTCGTAAAGAATATGTAGAATGTATACAATTTGATGCCAAGTGCACTGCTCGGATTAGTGTTTGTAAATTACCAAATATTAGTGCTTTATATATAATAGTCATAGATATATATATACTATTATATATAAAACAGCAATATTTGATAATTAAACAACCAATCAAGCCATCAATTTTATAATTAAAGCACCAATTAAATTTTGGGACTAGTCTGCTAAGAATAGCAAGTAATATCTGAGCAAGATATCTTTTTACTCATCAATCGAATTATGCTATGTCATTATTCGAGATTAAATTTCAATTATGAAATCTGAAGGAAACATCAAGTTGTAAGTTCATAGTTTTTTTTATAAAATTATTTATCAAAATACACGAATAAAGACGCTGATCAAGTTTATACAGTACATATAAAAATACATTTAATATTAATGACTTTTTAATATTTTATTTTTGAACTGACAAAAGAATAAATGAATTTTATATTTGTCGATTTTTTATTATTATTTCATTCATGTGTGCATTATTATTTTGTATGGATCACACTTTTTAGAGAAGTAACAGAATAGTTTATAAAATGACGAATTCAATTTTCTAAAAGATGTTTTTCCAGCGTGTATGTATTTGTTATTTGCGTTTTAGTGTCTATAAAATATCAGGTCAGCCCATAAGTAATGTCGTTTTTCGCATGTCCCTCAGAACTACTGCTTCTGGCGATCAGACGATGAAATAGACCAAAGGCATGATAAGACGTATCGTACGGCATGCTCTTCATGTAATATGAGGCAGAGAATAACAGTTGTACATATATTCCTTGTACCATTAAAGTTTATAGGAAATGGCGGTGTCTGAAGAACTCATAAGGCATATTATGCTGTAGGAGTTTAAACAAGGGCATACAGTAACTTTAGTGACAATACCATATATGGGCAGCGTACCCTGAGTGTCAGAAAGTGTCAACACTGGTTCCTGAAATTCCAATTTGGGAACAGGATCCTCACGGATATGCCGACCTGTGAGCTGGATAATGATGCGCTGAGAGCTGCTGTTGAGAAGAATCCAGAGGCAATACTCAAGGAATTGGCCGCAATCATCCATTCATCCTATGTTAAATAGGATGAATGGATGATTGCGGCCAATTCCTTTTCATCATACTCTGTGTTAAATAGGTAAGGAACAACTTCTAATAATGAATCAATTGTTGTTATTTATTTTTCGTACGGTTTTCCTCGTTTTCCATAACCACAATGTTATAAATATAAATCATATAACTCGTAATACAATCCTTATCTGTGTTATATCTCAGTCAGTGCACTTAATATCCTGATATGTGCACTTCAGTAAAATTTTTCTGAAGGGGTGAAGGTCCCCTGGCGGAGAATTACCGAAATACGTCACGCAAACTTGGTCATTGCTTCGGGAAGATTTTTGTTAAGATAGAAACTACTTCTTTTACGTTCTAAACTTTCTCTCTACACGACCGAAACGTGGGACATGTTTTCTCGTGTGAATGACGTTAAAATTATTTTTAAAATGCTGCCGTGTGTGCGTGGGAGATAACTAATTTTATTATACTTATAAAACTGGAAAGTGGCTTATAAATATGGCGAATGTTTCGAAAAATCGCTCGTCTTATCGAGCCTACGCCGAATTTTTTTTTGTTTTTTTTTTTTAGATATAGAAGATTAGGATATCTTGTAAACACTCGTGATTTAATATAGAACTTTGTATGGAAACTTTCATCTTCAACATCTTTAGAAATTAGGATGTTGACGCTTAGAACTTTGAATAAACTCTTTAAGTCAAAGGTAAAGAAGTTTAGAACTTAATGATGATGATAACAGTCTCAAAAATTGCTCAACAACGTGACCTTGAATTGATGCTATACGGATAACAATTTATGCTATCCTAGTAATAATCGGTGGTTTGATGTGCCTATCGAAGTGCTGATAAGTTAATAACCACTTTCTATCATTTTTTTTTTTTTGGCAATTATTAAACTATCAAGCGACCAAGCGTGATTCCTCTCTTTACATACATACTTTCTATCATTTTTTTTTGGCAATTATTAAACTATCAAGCGACCAAGCGTGATTCCTCTCTTTACATACAATTGGTACCAATCGGTAGAGAAAATAGGAAAAAAATAAATAAATGCATGTATATATATATATATTTTTACAGTTACTAAGTATAGAAACACAGATGATCTGTGACGTATATGACCTCACAAATGAATGTGATAAGTAGCAGTTTATGTCAGGCTATTCATATTAATTTCTAATTTCCATAAATAGAACGGTACGACAGGTGACAGTAATACAGACGACTGTACGAAGAGAGATAAAAGAGAAAAAGAAAGAAAAAAAAAAAAAGAACGAAAGTAAAACTTACAAGGGACAATGCCCCTTTAAACCACATCAGCCATTCACCCCTTCTGTTTAATTCTATCAACGAAGCATACAAAAGAAATTTCCTTCAGTTAACTTCCACAAACAGTCTCGGACGTTTCACTAGATCACACTACCAACACACTCAGTCTGAATGAACTACAGCAACCAATACGGTACGGTCCAGGAAAACACGTGACGAACGGCGACCAATAGTTAGCAGCAGTGTATAACCTACACGAGAACACAGCCAGCACTTCTATCAGTCTCGACAGAACACATGCCACGGAACGATGTGCTACCAACTGCAAGACTGACTATATCAACATCATCAAAAAAATTATGAATATAAAAATATATTTTTTTATTCATCTCGAACAGAAAGTGGAACATTCAGAATTAATATGAATTTTAAAAGTGTTACGAAGATCTAGTTGTCGCCCAGGTAAAAATTTATTTTATATTTTTCGTTGTTTGACCTAGAAATGTTTGCATTTTTATAAAGTAGTCGTTAAGATTTTAAAGATAATTATTTATGTAAGTATGCAAGAGTGAGCGACGAAAACGTTGAGCAGTGTGTAGAGTTTAGAGAAAGGAAAAATTCGATTTAAAAAAGAAAAAAAACTCTTCGGGTTTACGACTAAAAATGCAATTTTTTCCCCTTCGTATCGCGTATTAAATAAGTTTTTTAATTCTTTGCTCAAATAATTCTGTTTTCTAAGAGATAAAGTCTGTTTATCAAGGTTACATTTTTCAATGTTTGTAAACATATTTTTAATATTAAACATCGTTCAGGATATATTTAGTAAGGGAGAGGTTAAAAATAGATCATTTTTATAGTTTTGTACTCATCCGAATATTATTTTTTGATCGTTGCGTAATATATGAGAGTTTAAAAAAAGAAGAAAGAAAAAAATGATGGTAGATAAGGAAGAAAATTATCAGTGCATCTCGATACGGGTCAAGTAGATTTCGGTCTAAAATTCTGCAATTTTTTATTTTATTTTTAAGTACCGTAGACCTAATCTAAGTTCTAAATGTTTATAAAGAAAGTAAACTTGGTTGTTTTGTATATCCAAACTTTAGGGGCCAAAAAAGAAATGTCATTTTTGCAGCAAAACAACTCCACCGCGCGAAAAATATTTATTCTGCAAAGTGCAATGTTCTCTCGTTTTTAAGTGGTTATTCAGTCTGTTGCAATTTTATATAAGTATATATATTTTTTCACATATTCCTTCGCAATCGGGTATAATTTTTCAGCAAAAATTCATTTACAAAGCGTTTTAAATTTAGGATAACCCAAATCAAAATGTTTTTTTTTTTTTTTAACGTGAGGCGTGAAGAGAGTTTTTTTTAAGACATGTCGAAGCGGAATAAATTTTTATTTTTATTATTCCGTTATTGAAAAATTTAATTTTGTAAACAAGATAAGAATCATTCATTCGGGTGAAGTTTGTTTTTTTTTTTTTTTTTTTCCTTTTTTTTTTTTTTTTTTTCCTTCTTCTTCGTATCCTATAACTGCATAACGCATCGAAGACCCCAACACAAAATTACCGGCTTAAAAGCTAATTTAGTAGAAATAAATTAGATTTTTTTTCAGCAGGTTTTGTAAATAGGCTAAGCGAAGCATTGTTCTAAACAACAAAATAAAAAAAAATTTGTTTATTCTCCTAAATTCTTTAACGTATAGCAATATTCTGAAGGTTTTTTTTTTTTGATACAGTTAAAATAAAAAAAATAAAAAAATATTGTCGGTATGAAAGATGCAGTAGGCGTAATGTAACAGATGCAACAGGCGTGATGTAGCAAATGCAACAGCTTTAGATTGCAATAAACTACTCGAGTCGAATTTTCCAAACAGCTAATCTAAATGTCCTTATATAGAGGATGGATACAACAGATCAAACTAGGACAAAATTTCCATTAACAAAATAATTTTAGTCGAATTAAATATTACTTTTCCATACATACATACATATAATTTACATTCCTCAATTTGTTTTTTAACTAGTTAGTAACTGTATAACTTATTTTTAAAATGGTTATTTTTAGAAAGTATCTATTGATTTAGAATTAACGAGTGGAAGAGAAAAATCCCAACTTAATTACAATCTATAAATTAAACACACTGTTATTATTTTAATCTATTATAATAAGAATGTCAAATAATATTATTACATTATATATTTTTTTTCCCTTTTTTCTGCGAGTAGACGAAAGGTAATTATTAGTTTTACGGTTGCGAAAACTTAATCGATTGTGAGTTCTCTCATTTTGCTTTTTACTGTTCGCTTTCGATAAGAATTATGATTTCTGGCAAAGTTTTTTAACTTTGCTATTAATTTTATAAGAATGGGTTGTCTCCGATAAGATTATTGATATTGATGCTATCGCATTAGCGCTATTAATTTTTCTTACGGTTGTGGCTAGTTTTTTATTCACCTCGGAGTAACACGTCCTTATCAATTCGTCCCAAACTTATTGAGATTAAAAACGTTATTATTATTATCCTTAACTGTAGCTGAGTTCTTAATTTCTCAGAAAACAAGGCCATATAAACAGGGAAGGAGAAGAATTCTTAATTCTTCTATACAAGTGCTCAAATAAATGATAATTTTGTATCAAAAATAGAAAGTTTGGCATTATTTAACGCTCGCAATAAATTTCGCAGTTTAAAATTACAGACAAATTCATCGATTTTTCGTTAAAAATTTACATATTTATACGCCGATATATTATTAGAAAATAAATTTGTAATTTTCGGTTCTAGAATTTCTGTCGATTTCAGTTCTAGAGTTACCTAGATTTTATTTGTCATTTTCGATTCTAGATTTTGCGAGTAGATGCGAATTTATGATTATTTTGATTATATATACTCTAATATGTAAATTTTAATTATCAGATTCACATACAGGGTCTAATTTTCCGTTATTCTAAACAGTTTATAAGTCTAATTCTAGATTTTCTAAAATTAGAGTAGAGTATTTTCTATTGTGTTTACGCGAATTTCATTCTAAAATCGTGTAAAAATTACTCCTGTTTATCTAATTTTCACGATTTTTTTTTTCTTCTTATTTTTCGTCTTCCTGGAAATTAATCACGTTAACTTACGCAACGCGATGTTTACAGTAAGGAAAAAAATCGATATTTTAGAAATTAAAATTCGATTCAACTTTTTTTTTTTTTCTTTTTTATTCCGCTAATTAAAATGCGTTAGTGTCGAATTTATTTTTAGAAATTCGCGTGTGAACCGGAATTTTTCATAATTTTAAAAATAACTGTTTAAATACTTTCTAATAACCTCTGACGAATATCCTAGAAAGAAAATTTTAAGTAATGGGAGTTGTTCGAGCGTAGGAAAAAAAAAAAAAGTTACGAAAAACAGTGTAGGCCGTAATATGCGATGCGTTAAGAGATAAAAACAATGAAAACTTTATAAACAGGAATCTGCTACACCTTCATAAACTTTCGTTTTTATTAAGGGGGAAAAATTAACCAAAGATCCTTGACCAAAAACTACATTAAATCCTGTTTTAAAGACCGCAAAATTACCTTCGTTATTCTACAAGTATCGAAACAGAATTTGCTATTGAATAACATACGCGACGATGGATCCAAGAGACTTGACTGCTCCAAAATGTCCATTCATTTGGCATTTTTACTTGGCTGTTTTAATCCAAAAATTTAATTCGAACTAAATTAAAATTCCGACATTGCATAGACAGGTGGAGTAGCCTGTAGTAGATGAAAGGAGGTTAATGTAACGCTTTAAGTGATTAGGAAATCTGTGGACGCTCTGAACTCCACAAAAGGAATGCAGCCCTTTTAATAGTCCCCTTCAAGGTGACGTGTCAAGGATATTAAAGTTTAAAGTCAATTATAAACCGAGTCCGATCAATTAATCACAATGAACGAAACAGTAATCAACAAATTGCATTTCACCTTTGCTCGTATTTTTGAAGATCCTGCGGGTCATGGGATAAAAAGTTCAGATGTGGGACAAGGAAGGTTTCACAGCCTTTAAGTCCGTGACCGCCCCGTGACGTTGTCGAGACCTTAAAAAAAAAAGTGTTTTAACAAAGTATCGGAATGTGTTCTATCCGGAAGTGTTAGAGATGGATTTCTGCTCTGATCGATCTTATTTTCAAACTCGTGGCCATTTCGGAGTCGCGGAGTCTAGAGGTCGTGTTCTATCGATCTTATTCGGACACCTTCTTCAATGCAATATACTATTATAGACTTCGTACACGTTTTTTTTTTTCTGTGTGTAGTTTAACCTGTTACACTCTAACTCTTACTTTAGAACTGAACAATGTGAGAGTATCGATAAAAATCGTAATTTTACGATCGATCTAAAAAGATCGTCGCAACAGCCAATGTTAGGAATGTTTATTCGGTTAGAGTCATTTAAGATGAACGTTTATTTTGTGAAATGCCAATCTGGTTAGATTTACAGCAAGTTTTAATCATTTTATAGTCTTTCTTAATGAATGGCTCATAAAATTTGTGAGCAAAGAAGCCTTGCTGAGATTATTTCGTCACTGATACAAACAATAAAACTGTCTTTTATAGCCAATATTTTAGAATTAACAAGTTACACTTTAAGCCTTTTTGAGAATGCTCTAACACCGGAATAATGCATAAAATTCATCGCTTACGCAGCATACAGTAGGCATAATAAGCTATAGTTTTAAGTGTTTTTTGCGGGACGTGTTTCAACACAAGAATATCGATACTAAAGTGTTTCGTAATCGATATTTTTATAACCAATCAAATCTACACACGCGCCGTCAAGGTTCGTGTTCTCGCGTGGAAGAAAAGTTTTCTTTGTGTATTCTTGTTTCTGGCGCCGCCTGTAATTGAATTGTTTAAAACAACTCTTTATTGATCCTTACGTTTGATGACAACTAACAAAATTAATGGCTAACCGAGCGAAAGTGGTCATTTCGGTAGTTTATACTGTATGAAAGTGATATCTTTTAATACACTTTGACGGCATGTCCTTAACTCGACAAGTGTCCTAGAGTTTTGTGTTTGGATTTATAAAATTGTATTATTTCTTTATCATAAAATGATTTTTTTTTAATATTAAGTATGAATCGTTACAGATAAAACGTGTCTGAACAAAAAGTCTTTCTATAAATATTTTAGTATAAGGTTTCCATTTGTGCAGATAGAAGCCTGAAAACTGAGACGTGTCTCAGAAATGTGCACGACATAAAGGTGCAATGGCGCGCATATTGCCAAATTTCTCATCTGATGCATAAGACAAGTGATTTTTTGCTGTAGTATTCGATGAAGCAGAAAAAAATCTTTCCTTTCTGAACTTTTTATTGATTTTCCGTAAGTGCCACCACGCGTTCGATATAATCTTTTCTTTCAAATGAAATTTCTTTCAGTACTAAGTTATTATTTTCTTCTCTTTTTTTTAGGAAATAAAATTCGAAAAGTACATTTATTTTTCTCGCCCAATTTACCGTTCTAGACGATTCATTTATTTCGGAATATTACGATTTTAGGTGTCAAGTTAATGATGACAAGTAGCGTGACTACCCCGAGGACGAGAGGCCAGAAAGTTATTTTATCCTAATCTTTACTCACGTCCCAAATCTTTCTCTTACGCAGCATCGACCCAATTTGAGTTGTCAGAGAGCCCAAATGAGTTAGTTCAAGACAAAACTTTAATAGAAGTTCTGCCTGATAATTAACGTTTTAAAAAAAATACGCAAACTTAAAGCTGTGAAAGGGGAAAATATTTTTTATTTGATACTAGGTAGCAATATTGTGATGCAATCGACCCTGCTGGCTACCGAAAGGCGGCTTTGACCCACTTTTCACTTGTTTGTGGTCACTCAGCCCGCTTCGATAACTTCTAAGAATATCCAAAAGCGATTGGCTATTAAGGTCACTAACTGGAAAACACGAACAATCACCCCGTTTTACTAATAATAATGATTTACATTGTTTACTGATAAGAATTTCAGAAACAATATCGTCTGTTGATAGGTTATAAGGCACACTAATTTGTCTATAATAGCAATATTTCATTCTTTGATGTTTGATAATTGCTCGGTTTATAACCATTATTTAAAATTAATATATATGTTTGCTAGTTAAAATGTAGATAAAAAGCCATAGAAACTAGAATTTGTTAGGCCTATTTTGATATGGGTCAGAGTCCTATATTATCATTTCCTGAATAAAGAAATGGTATAAGTTTGTGTCATTAGTTGTTTGCATTCACCCCACCCAATGTATTAACCAAGGATGAGAATTTTAAAATTTTATTCGTTTCTCTTTGCAGAGATGACAACAGGAAACACTAGTGATCCACCGCCAGTTCGGAATTTCAGCGATGATTCTTCGACAGTCGATGCCATTTTATCCCCTTCTGGGCCTTGGGATTCTTTAGGATATGTGACAACAGCAGCCTTAATTGTCTTCGTTTTGTCACCTCTCATCATCTGTAGCAACGCATTGTTAATAGTGGCAATTCACAAGTTTAAACGGCTGAGAAATCCCAGCAATTATTTCTTGTTATCGCTAGCTTCTGCCGATTTGGGTGTTGGTTTATGTTTGCCATTCGGACTTTACTTCGAAATTTCGAAAGATGAAGAAATAGGTGATCTTCTGTGCGTTTTTCCCTATTGTGTTCTCATCCTTCTATGCAGTGTATCTCTATTGAGCATAACTGCAGTTGCCGTGGATCGTTACACTTCATTGGCATCTCCTTTAAGATATAACAACATTATAACGCATAGGAGTGTGGGAAGATATGTTAGCGCATTTTGGATTTACTCATTGTTAACTGCTTCCGTCCCTATTGTGGCCTGGCATTGGCAAGATCAACTTGCTGCACGCTGCTCCTTCAATGTGATTTCATATAGAGTTCGTATTTTTCTGTTTTGTTTCCTATTTGCGCCATGTTGTCTAGTGATTGTTGGATGTTATGGTTACGTCTACGTGATAGCACGTTCTCACGCCCGTGCAATATTTTCGGTAGAAGTGTCTTTCAGACAAACTCAAGCAACTGGAAGCGCTGAAGCACGCTATGGAAGGACACTAGCAGTAACTGTTGGACTTTTCTTGCTTTTATGGTGCCCATTTAATGTCTGCATATTGATAGGAGACATTGGTATACATGCGACTTTCTTTCTAGGACTCTTACTCCTATCCAACAGCGCTGTAGATCCTTGGATATACGGATTTAGAAATGCCGAATTTCGCACAGCATTTATAAAAATATTAGACGATTTACTACCAAAATTAAGCAGGACTTTGCAGAAGCATTCTCCAAATGGTGGAGCTGTAACGAGCTACGCATCTAACATTCGTTTGTGCGTTACACCTCAACACCAACCATGTGTGGCTGTTGGTCAGTGCAGTGCTCATCTCCAAGTACCTGAAGCGGCTGTAGAAGTAACAACAGTTACAAGTCCTTTTCTTAGTCCTTCATCAGCAAATGGAGCGGTTGCTGCTGCTCAAGTGTAAATAATACCAAGCCAATTCTTTATTAAATGTTCCTAAAAAAAATAAATGTCGATCAAATATTCGCTTTAATTTGTTTCTGATGAACAACGATATTGTTGATATTTAGTAAAATAAATTAAAAATATTTACTCAAATCCCTGATTACTTATTTTTTCTTCTCTCACCAAAGCTATTTCTCCATTCTCTTCGACCTCATATATCCTCGATTCTCTTCGAATGAATTTAAAATTGAAAAATATTTATAGATATCTAGATACGTATGTTTTATTCAAAATATTATAATTTCCAAGTTCAGAACATGAATTGCAAATCATTGTTTCGTCTCCCGTCTCCGATATACAATTGAGAAAAATTTTTCGTTTCAATCTGATGATAGAAAACCATCCCAGGCCAAATATAATTTCTAATCACTACTGAACTATGATTCGGTGTTAGACGAACTACCCATTGATCTAATCACAAAAGTAATAATTATAAATGCTGTATTAATTTCGTCAGTTAAACAAAAATTATATTTGCTAACCTGGTATAATATCTTCCGTAATCGGTTGCAGAAATTCGATATTCTTCCAAAATCGCCCAGTCCAAGAGACTGCAGGCAATCTTAAATGAACGTAGGAAGATGGACGCGTAGCTATATTCTTGTAAAGACCAAAGAAAGAAGGATTTGGCTTGACTGTACCAGCAGAAGTTTGAAAATATGCACCAACAGGTGCTATCGCTGTTTCCTCTTCGATCATTGCAACAACATTACTTACTCTTTGTTCTTCCCGTAACTGAAATATGAATAACGAATATGATTATCTAGAAAATTTTTATATATTTTTATTATTAATTCTAAAGATGCAAAATTAATTCCTTTAATTAATGCTATAGCTTACAAATATAGAAACTATGTTTAAGTCAAACGTGCCAAGAGAATGTGTCAAATGAAAAAAGTCGGTAGTTAAAAAACTGATGTGCCTAACAATACAGAACGATCGATCGATTCTTTCTGTTGATCCTAGCAATAAATTTAAAAATAATTCAAGTTATTTTTATACTTGGACAACAGAATGAGAATATGAGTTAGTTGTAAGTATTACAGTGGGCACGAAGCCCAAATAATTGCAAAGTTGAGCAAAAATTGTCTGAAAATTGAATATACTTTATAAGTCACTTGACAAACTGTTAACTTTTAAGCCGTAAAAAAGAATAGATTCTTGATATAAAGAAACAATAATTCTGTCTTTTTTAATCATATCTTGGCTGGTTTTCTAATATATATTTAGAAACATAAATCAGTTTAGAAAACTTTTATAACTACAGTATATCATTACGCACGATTTTGTAACTTGAATTCCATAAATCTCGTATTTTTAGCTTGTAAACTTTATTAAATCGTTCTACATCTTTGAAATTTATTTATTTTTTTCCATAAAGAGACTTATGGAAAAAATTCACTTTAAACATATTTATAACCATTTTCTAGATTGATTCTCGCCTGCATTTCTCATTGAAAACAATCAATCTTGGCTGGAAAGTGCTTGTGATCGAATATACTGTATTTTATTTTGGACCAAAGTAGCAATTTTTTATAATGTTCTAGATAGAATTTTTCGATATTTTATTGTCAATAATAATTTATATACTCTATATGGCTGACAATAATGGAATTTTAACAGTGGGAAATTTACAAACGTCAGCAGCGCGAAACTTCTATCGCGCCTACCAATTGACTACGCGGACGCGACGATAATGTGACGCATATGATTTTCGCCAATGGTTAGTGGTTAGTAAACTTTATTTCGGCCATACGAGAATATTCAATACTTTTACGTTTGTCATATCTATGCTATAACAAAGTAACGACTTTATCAATGATTAATCGAAGTCATAAATTGATAACGATTACGCGTCAAGCGACGCAACATCGCACGCGAGAAATCTGACGCGCGCCGGCGACAGTAGATCAACAATTAATCACAATCACGACTTAAATTTATATTTTAATTAATCATTCGAAATTATTCAATTTACTAACAATAATTAGATCTTCATCCTCTTCTTCATTTTCGTCTTCAGCTTTTATTTCTTTATCATTTGAACTGATTCGGTAAGTGTATGATGGATCACCATTGAAAGTAGAATTGATCAGGTTGATATCTAACGTATTATTAGCAATAGGGAGTTCGCTCCAGTTCAAACAATCGAAACTGCAAGAGGAAAGTGAAACAGTTAAAACCATAAGAAACTTTTTTACCTATATTTAACTGTTTACCTGTAATAAGAGTTCTTATCTAGCAAAATATCTTCGCCTCTTCCTATAAGGATATAGTATGATGCCATTCTACCAATAATTTTACCCCAAAACTGAACGATTTGGAAATTTTTCTTGCCTTTCATCACTTCCAGTGAATTTGTCAATATTACTCTTTCTTCTAAACTCAGATGAGATTTACAACCCATTGACATATTTAAATCTTCGTTAAATTCGCACACATTCATTTTGATTTAATAAAATCGATATATCTAATTTATCTACAAATCGAAGCAGCCGACAATTTCGAATTTTTAAAATGTGAATGACGTCATTAGACCATAATTAAATTATTCGTGAATTTTAAAACAAATTAATTAGTTATAAAATTATGCTTTTTTTTAATTATTCTGATTTTTATACTAAAAGTTATAAGTATAGATTTAAAATGTTTTATATTAATAAATTTCTCAAACGTATTTAATTACGTATTAATGATGTTAACATCACGTGATAAAAATTCTCAAAAAGTGGTTTTCCTCTAAAATAAATAAAATGCTGTTTCCTATAAATATAAAAAATACCTCTAAAATTTTAGAAATACTGAAAAATTAAATATCATTTTTTGATATTTTAACTGTATACAGTACTACTATTCATTTATTACCGAAAAATTTTATGAAAACATAATATTATAAAAGAACTAATTTAATGCAATTAAATTGTAGATTTAAAATTAAAAAATATGTACTTACTTAATTATAACTAAAAATATTTATAGTAAATAATTATGAATATTTTTATTTAAAATATTTACAGTATTATAAATAAAATAGCAACTGCCATCTGTTGGAGAAAATGCAAACTTAATTGTTTCGAATTTTATGTATTTTGTCATTAGATAATTTATTAAATAGTTCGATATCTAGAAATTATTTGTGAAATCACTCGACATAATGAAATGTTAGAACGTTTTACGTGAAATTTTTATTTAAAAAATAATAATAATTTTTAAATCAACAATTTTTAAAATGCCTATATAACAATTTCAATTACCGATATGTGATATTTGAATTTCTGTACCCAAATATTTTTTCTTAAATTCTGCATTTTCTACAATGTACTTACGACAAAAGAATCGATCTTTATAAGTTAAAATAAGGTTTTGAAGATAAATTTGCAGAGTCTTTGAATCAGAGTCTTTGATCATTTTGAATCATAATTTCGGATTATTGATGGTCACAATGACCATCAATAATCCGAAATTTGATTCAAAATGATTTCCTATATCATAATTATATTTTCTTACAAATTTATTCCCTTTAATAAAAACTTTTTATTGTATTATGCATTTTTTTTAAATTTATTTCGAAAATTATAATTGATACTCTTAATATGGAGGACGACAAGTAATTCATTTGACCACATATTGAGAAACTTTCTATACCAATAACATTGTGAACAGTAGATATTCAATTATTTGTGATATTACTTAATTAAGAATATGTATAGTTGATAGACTTTTCTGATGAATAATTAATTGCTTTGATCTTAATATAGTAGAAGATCTTTTATCCGAATAGCCAAACAGCGAAAACATTCAAACAGCTAACAACTAAGGTTCGTTGTTCAAGTTAATACGAATGTTTTCGGTTGATTCATAATCCAAACATGACAAGAGCTTTTGTTTATTAATTACTGTATTACATTTTCACTATTTATGATTTTTTATGATATTTGCATTAAATAAAAAAGTTTTCAATCATATATGTGTTAACATTGTTTATTTCGTATGCTAATTCATCAAAACCCTTCTTCAATTTGTTTCTTTTAATTAAATCAAGATATCTAATACAGGTTGACAATCAAAAATCCTGCATCCTCGGGACCTGAAAATTGCCGGATTTTCGAAAATTCCGGATCTTTTATATATATATATGTGTGTGTGTGCTGTATATATTTCACAGAAAAGGACTACTTGTAATGCTTTAAAGAAATAAAATTAAACACTAAATGAAAAGCAAATGAAATTTTAAAATGTTTAATAACTATATAAAAGATTGTAGTTTTACAGAGTTTTAATTCGTTACTGTATCCTCGAAAAAAGTTAAAATATTTTATATAATGCCAATAAGCAAAAATTGCCAGAAAAAAATGCCAAAATGTTAAAAAAATTTTCTAATGCCAACCATTTCTAAAAAAAGCCAAAAAGAGCTCATTTGGCGTCAATAAAAGTCAATCTGGCAACCCTGGTTGTAAGCATGTCCAAACATCTGATTCTGGAGTACAGGGCCGTCAAAACTAAGTGGTCAAAACATAAACGGCTCTTCCAGAAAACCTCCAATTTTTCAGGAGGGGTCCGGGCCCGGCCTGTTGAACCCCATATCCTTCCATCTGGTTGACCCCATCATGGGTGCTGGCCAGCCTGTGATGGGAGCATCGCCGCCGCTAGACACAGAATATCCCATGAGGATATGGCAGCGTAATAAAAAACTAACTAACTAACTAACTCTTCCAGAAAACAATGGCGCGCCAACGTGGTAAATTTAAAAATGCGCTCCGACATTCATGCCGAAAAACTGATGTAACTGGAATATTGATTGCTGGATTTTTGATTGTCAACCTGGTATCTGAAAATATCGTTTATCCGAAATGACTCCAGTCCCACAATCATTCCGAATAAAGTATCTTCTACTGTACTCTTTTCATCTATTTATACGCGAGCAGATCAATTAATATGTGTCATATAATATATGTATGAATCATCATTACACATATGATATATTATTACAATATACTGTATTATTAATTAAAATCAGTGAAAATTACGATCGTATCTGAATTCTATAATAGTTTTCTACAATTGAAATTAAAATAATTAATTTAATAATAAAATATTATTTTTCCATTCTTGTTATAACATTAAAAATAAAATAAACAATAACAGATATCCATCACGAATCCTGGCGATTACGACTAATCAATTATCATATTTGATAATTAATTAGATAAATCCTTTAATATATAGAGAATTTATACAATCAATAAATAGCTTTAAAGAAAATTATCATTAAAACAATTTTTTAAACGAAATTTGAAATAAGTACAATAAATAATTTATTGAAAAGTTGAAATATCTATAACTGGCAACAATGAAACATCATGAAAAATCGTGTCGATTAATTAAGTTCGTGGTTTCGGAAGATCAAAATTTTTATATATTTGAATTCGTAGGCATTAAATTTATGGCTATTTTCCGATAAAACGGAATTCAATAAAAAATTAACATTTCAATAAAAGAACGTCTTTAAATTTTGTCATATTTGACATTGGTCATAAATTATATAAATATCTTCATTGCTCGAGAATCCCATTTTTATCACAATTTTTTTTATATCGTAATGGATTGCAACAAATACTGTATAGTAGACCCTATAACATTTAATCTGACAGTTTACCAATGATTGTTTTTCTTTTATCAATAAATCTCTATAATCATCCTGTATTTTTATGTAAGTCTTCTATTTTTGCAAAAACTTTCCGATGTACAATTTTGAATTAATTAAGACATTCCTGTAAAATATCTAAAACAAGAAAAAGTATGTTCTTTGGTACGATGCAAACTATAAACTATTAAAATAAATATATAACATCTTGAAAAACATTATACTCTTCTGCGATGATTTCATTGCATTTGTTGTTTTATTACTTTCTAAGACATTTTTTACTGAATAAATACGAAAATGAAATTTTCCCATCACGCACAGACTTTTCACAAAATCCTCTTTAATATTTCAAGCATATTCTTATATATTAATGAGATTTATAAACGCAATTTCTAGAAGTGTAAACATTAAATTTACAATGTTTAATAATAATTCATATTTCATATTTTAAATATTTTAAATATTCTATGAGGATATGGCAGCTTAACAAAAATTAACCTAACTGTAAAGTATAGCTACCTAACCTAACCGAAATGTTGATCCCATTTCGGATGAGAGTTCAATGAAGGAATTATTAACCGAATAGCTGCGTGATAAACAATCGTTACCATCTTGGAGGATCCAGGTTTACATTTCCAGTTTTTCAGGAAGAGTCCGGGCATTGTCCTAGCCTATTGAACCTCATCTTTCAGTCTTCTAGTTGACTCCACTTGGATATTGGCCAGCCTGTGATGGCTCTAAAAGTAGCCGCAGACAAAATATCTTTTATATAATTCAGCGACTTAATTCAAATTAATCTAATCTAATCAATAAAGGAATTTGTCAGAAAGTGCGTATTTTTGGAAAGAAATCGGTAGTGAGAGACTTGGATTTGATCTCATTCGGTGGAAGAAGAGCAAGCTTCATCCGGCCTCTTCTATTGATTACACAGGTCTCAGATGAAAATTATGTTTTCAATATTTCAGTTGCTTTTAATGTACTTGTGAATGCTGAATTAAAAAAAAAATAAAACTGTCAAAAACAGTTGCCCTATTGACGATTTATCGCTAAATAAGTGAGAAATTTGACAACTTAGCGACATTCCAGAAAAGTTGTTTCACCAGATATCCGGAAATTACTAGAAATTTCTGAGATTGTAAATATTGGGTCCCCAAGCCACATCAGTTAGTTTTGAGTCCAGTTGTTAATCACATTTGATTGAGGACGCTAATCGTACAGTGTGATTTCTTTCATTGATTTTGAACAGATTTTATGTTTCATATTAGCGAATTGAAGTATTTTGATAGTATATTAAAAGATTTTAACCCTTTCTAATTTTTATGAGATTAATTAAATTTGAAACTCTGATTGTATTCTGAGTGTGTGTATTTGAATCATGTGACAAATACACACACTCAGAAATTATCTGGACTGCATCAACAATCCAGATAATTTTTGTTATATTTGTGCGGAATTTATGATCAAGAAATATCAAAGAAATATTTCCATCAATACATCAAAGAAATGGAAAGAGATAGCAAGGATTAGTGGAACGTAAATACGTTGGGGATTATTGCTGGATGATGCATCGTGAAAATCCGGAAGCATCCATAAAAAAAAAAGGAAACAGCGCAGCTTCATTTAGAAAATGAATTATTTAGACTACTAGTTAAGTTTTATAGTTTTTATTAATAAATATATTCAGAATTAGTCATAAAAATTTTCACTTCTCATTTCATTCATTCACTTATTACAACATAAAAATATCAAAGCAAGTTGTAAATAAACTGTAAGAGATGGAGCAAATCTGAAGTCAGCTTTGCATTTAGAATCCTAAATTCTTATAAAACCAGCATACATTTTAAAAAAATTTTTATGATTCTAATTTTGCAGGTCTGTTTTATTGTAAATTAAATAAACTGTTTAGAAAAACCAAAAAATAAACATTTAATCCAGTAATGACAAACAAAGCGCTTTCAGATTACATTCCATCGTAAGTGAATATAATAAAAATATCCAAATTACATTCAAAGTTTAAGCTTTTAAAAATAAAAAAAACCATCTTACAAAATTAAATTACATACATATAGGTGAAATTAATAATAAATTACACAAAATTACAAAATACAACAAAATAAATTTAGTGTTAACTATAAAAAATGCTAACCGCATTAATTGAAGGATGATGATACATAGATCCATGAAAAAGATAACGAGCTGCCGTCTACGTTATTTAATACTATGAGTATGCCCCGCATTGCCGGGAATAATTTGAAAGTATATACAGTAGACTCCCTCTTATACAATATTCGCTTCCGCTTAAACCAGTCAAATTTTCATTTTACTTTTGGCAGCCGCCGCTTTTAGAGTCTAACAGACTGCTGTTGACTGTATTGCCGCGTGGAAACGCTTCGTTTACCACTCCTTGAAATGTTTATCATGGGATCTGGGCCAGGCCCATCGAGCCCCGACCTCTATAATTCGGCAGATTCTCTTCAGGGGTGGACAGCCTATAGAGAGCTTGTTTCGTCCCATTACTTAGTATTCTTATAAACTGGAAAGTGGCGTATTCTGTTGGCCAAAAAACACAGCTCACAACATCTATGATGGATTCTACCAAGAAATGCTGTTAAACAGGCCGGGCACGGATCTCATGGATTTATAGACTTTATGGATAAGTTTACAATAAACTATGTAGAAATATAATTTTCCCATATATTTCATTTATTATAGCATTTGGAATCAATTGATCATGATTACGTCAAATCAGCGTGATGATGAAGTCGTCGTGATGTCATGCAATAATAGATTTTTGACGTCATCCATTTTTACGTTGGGACGGCGTTATATAATTCATTATAGCATTCGGAATCCATTGGCTTTTCGTGTCCATTTTACCACTAATTTTAACAGTTGATTTAGCCAACATAAAATGTCGTGATTATGTCATCATAGAAACTATAAACGACATAATGACGTTATTTTTTGTTATGTCATACAACAAAATTACTTTATGACATCATACATTCTTATATTATCGATGACATCATGTCGGTGTCGTTATGACATCATCTCGAATTTGAACATAACTGAAGGATTTAAAATGAAGGCATTTTCGCTGTCACCTTAAAATGCCCCAACCCTGAAACGATCTTTGCCCAGGATAGTCTATGTTACCTGCATGGCAATGGAAAGTCGTAGACCGAGTTTCAAGTTTGGTCCTGAGGTATCAAATGATGCAGGAGCCTTTGTGGAATAGACAGAAACAGAAAATACATTGCATTTTATAAATATATAGATAGGATGCTTTTTGGACCTGTTGTGCATACTGTATATCATATTTTTTTAAACACTATGAGTATTTTATGCAGGTTATTATCGATAATTTCGACTTTATCCCATAGATATTATCGATAACGACTTGCATAACACAGTCATAGTGTTTAATAAATGACATGCACAACAGGTTCGAAAAGCAACCTATTAATATATATATAAAATGCAATATTTGTCTCTGATCCGCGTAGGTCCCCCACCGTTTGATCTCGAGACGAAACGTTGTATGGTGACTTCCCATATCCTGCGAGTAACATGGGTACTGAAAATCAAAATCGCCCCAGGGGTGAGGCACATTGAGAACGTTCTTTCTATTTGTTCTGCATAGGCTCCCCCACATCGTTTTATTTTTTTAAACACTATGAGTATTTTATGCAGGTTATTATCGATAATTTCGACTTTATCCCATAGATATAAATGACATGCACAACAGGTTCGAAAAGCAACCTATTAATATATATATAAAATGCAATATTTGTCTCTGATCCGCGTAGGCTCCCCCACCATTTGATCTCGAGACGAAACGTTGTATGGTGACTTCCCATATCCTGCGAGTAACATGGGTACTGAAAATCAAAATCGCCCCAGGGGTGAGGCACATTGAGAACGTTCTTTCTATTTGTTCTGCATAGGCTCCTCCACATCGTTTGACTTATGGGAAATCAAACTTTGAAAAGTGACTTTCCCTGCGGGTAACATAGCGTCCCTTATGGTCCCTGTGGGTAACATAGGGTAAATCGCCCCAGCAGTAGGGCATTTTAGAATTATAATTTTAAAATACGTGTTTAAATCCTTCAGCCTGTTCTGACTGTTGTTGATCTTGCAAAGCATGAGGAATGATGTACTGCGTAGCACAAGCATGACGTAACCAAAATTGCAACAATGAACGACGCCACAAACTTCATCAGTATCTGGCATCACTATAACATATCAATTAATGACATCGAAAAAGTTCATCCTTACGAAGTAATAATAGATGACCTCTGCCCACTCAGCACCCCTACTTTCTCGGAATTTCAAATTTACTATACCAGATTTATGGGTTATTTATGGGCTCTTAATATTGGGCAGGTTAAAATTTTGGGCTCATTCCGTTGGGCACCAATATCGGTTTTTTTGTGGAGGGGCTGAGTGGGCAGAGGTTAATAGATGACGCCCCAGAATGTTATCAATATGTGACGTCAATATGTCGCAGAAATGACGTCACAACAGTTTCGATGTAGTAAGTGCAAATTGATGATGTCACGAAACATTAATATAGGTATGTGTGACGTCATTGTGACATAGCAATGAGTACTGTCAAAAATACTGTATTCCAATGTACAACATACCAATGGATGACGTCCAAGAATATCATCAGTGTGTGATGTCACAATAGTTCCAACGTACGATGTAACAATACATGATATCCCAGAACGTCACTAGCGCTTGAAGTCATTATGACGTGGCAATGAATGACATCACGAAACATCCATATATGAAATATATCTGTATATGAAATCATAAAAGTTTCGATGTATGATGCCATTATGATATCATCATTGACACAAAGGTTTTCGAATTTTCCAGCTTTGCTTACAGGTAGAATATCATTTATATCTGTGAAAAAATCTCGCAAACTAGAAAATAATATCGCCATAAAAATGATGTGCCAAAAATTCTTGGGCATCGCCAGGTATACCGGCTAGTATTGTATTAAATAAAAGAGACGGCAGCTAGTTATCTTCTTCATGGTTGTATCATCCTTCAATTAATGCAGTTACCATTTTTTATAGTTATCATTACAGGTAAGCCTCGATTAGCGCGAATAATTGGTTCCACGAATTTCTCGCGCTAATCGCGTTATCTTCTTCATCCTTCAATTAATGCAGTTACCATTTTTTATAGTTATCACTATATTTATTTTGTTGTATTTTGTAATTTTATGTAATTTATTATTATTTTCACCTATACGTATAATTTAATTCAATTTTATAAGATGTTTATATCTTTTATTTGTAAAATTTTAAACTTCTACTGTAATTCGAATATTCTTAATTCTATTCACTGATATTGGAATATAATATGAATGCTTTTTATGCCATTCATGGATTAAATGTTTACTTTTTGATTGTTCTAAACAGTTTATTCAATTTATGAACACAAAAACCTTGTTTTTTTGTCAACTGTTTTATTATTACACATAACTATTTCTTTACAGTTCGTTCACTTTTTACTATGATATAATTTTTCACATTGATAAATGATACTCAATAGAAATCGTATCATTATTATTTCAAATTAGATTTGAACAAAAATATCCACGGTTTCATAGCTACCATTGCTACAATAAATGTGATTTTTCACTTAAATTTGACATCGATATTATTGTGTTATGATATATATAGATGATGGATACCAATCTTACAGAAAAATTAAAATAAAAAAAATATTTTCCTGAAGAATAGAATAAACTTGAAGAATATAAAATAACAGAAAATGAATAGAGAAATAATTTATACTGATGACAACTTGTATTGTATATCATTTAGAAATGATCAATTCTACAAAATCTCAATCATATATTACAAATTTTTAAATACAGTATATCTAAATGTTATAAAATGTATTTAAATTAACATTATTTTTAGCATTCCTATTTTAACTCACTTCTGATGTATATGCCTTCTTTTTCACCTGCAAGTATCTTGTGCTACTTGCATCCATTGGGACCTAATTATTTATCTTATATCATCTCTTCAGCATTTTTATTGTCAGTCTGGATATCTTTTTTTGTCTTTGTCACTACACTACTCTATAATTCTATTTATCCAGCGAATGTAATTATATCTCGTTATGTGTGATGCCCAAACCATTTATTCTTTCTAACTATTACTTTTGTCTTTTAATCTGCTTATAATTAAATATGTCTAAATTAAGATGCATAGATATGTTCAAACTGGGCATATAACACTTATTAGACATGTTATGCATTTTATATACAGTATATTGGTATATAGTACTTTTAGATATGTACTGTTGATTTATAACACAATTTATATTATTTATATTTTGATTTAAAGGTAAAAAATAATAATTTATTATATCTTAATATTTTTCCCACATCATATTCATGAAATTTTAAAAGATTACGAAATAAAAATAAAAAAAATATATAATAAATATCTTAATGAATGATATCAAGATTTTGAATATTTCAAAATGAATTCACATTATTAAATCCTGTAAAAGAAAATTCAATTGAACGTTCTTTTATAATTAAAAAAAAAATTATTTTCGTTTTTCAAACAGTATTTTTGTTTTTTGGAAAGTAGTTTAGAAGAATTTATTATTTATCATTAAAAATTTCTAAATTATTACTAATTCTCATTAAATTCTTTTTTTTTTCATTTGTAAACATTAATTATATAGTTTTAATTAAAGTTTAAATTTTTAAATAATTACGTTGAAATTGTTTATTTTATATATTTTTTTCGTTTTAACGATTTTAATCGTGTAATTAAAATTTTCCAGATAAATAAAATTTAATTTTTTTATACTGTTTTTTTTCCTATATTTAAATTTTAATATTTTATAAACACAGTGAGTATTTTCAGTTTTTTTTATTTTTTATTTTTTATTTAAATTTGACAATTTTAAAGTAAATATATTTAGAGCAAAAATATGAAAATATCTTTTGAAAAATTTCCAAAATCAAAAATTTGTATAAATAAATTTTATTCATTAATTTATAAATACTTTTTTTGAAAGCTTGAATATCTTTTTTATCTTTCGATTCCAGAATGGTGCAGAATGTTTATGTATTATGACTGTCTATCAGTCAGCTCTGCATCCTATATAAATATTATCCTACTTAATAAGATCCATATAAAAATATTGGGACTTTCCACAAAACCACACTTGTTGAAAATGGCAGATATGGAATCAATATTGTTAACCTATCTTCAAAATTATATAATTTTATTTACAAAAATCTGTTTAAAATTTTAAAAATTCCTCCATTTTTATTTAATTTTTTTTTTCGATTTAATAAATATTTATTTATTTAATTTTTTTTTTTCGATTTAATAAATATTTAAATTAATTTATAACAATTTCTGATTTTCACGATTGATGTCGAAGTAATATTTGGTATTTTTTCAACATATACAGTATTTTAATTGTTAAAAATTTCTCAAATAAAATGCAATAAATTGTTTAAAAGTATGCTAGTAGACATTTTTGCATATTTAAAAAATATATACCAAATATAATGCTATTAATATTAAATTTTATATATTATAAGAAAAAATAATAATTTATTTATTTAAAAATTATTAATTCATATAAAATTTTAAATAAATATATTAACAAGTCTTATGAAATGTGTACTCTTACGTAAATATTTTTTAAATCATTTTTTATGGTTAAAATAATCTTATTTTTTCAAAAACTTAAATCAATTTTTTAGGCAATTATGTGTTAAGAAATGTACTGTAACTTACTAAGATATTATCGTAAATTTTATTTAAACAGAAGTAATATTATGTGCTAAGATGATGTCCAGAATAATTAAATAGAAAAATTGCAAATTTCTAGGCATGATAAAATTATATTCTTCAGTATAAAATCTATATATGATACTAAAAATCGATGATAGTTTGGTTTAACAACTTCCAATGAAAAATGTGCAAATGTTACTTGATCAATTGAAATAATGAGACTACATAATGGTTTGAAAAACTTAACAATATATTGCGACTTTTTGCAGTGTGTCCCAAAATATTGAAGAATTTCTGTTGGAAAAGAATCAGAAATGAATTTTTACACTATACTCCATATATTATAATGCATATGTTAAATAATTTATCAAAAGAGTAACGTTGACCAGAATGTTAACTAACTTATTCAAATGGAAAGTTTCATCGACATTTTCCTTTCTTGAATTTTTTATCATCATCGAAGAGCTTCCGTAATTGATCGATATTAGCTTGAAACTGTTTATCTAATGCTTCAAAATATTAAAGTGACGAGAATGTTAACTAACTTATTCAAATGGAAAGTTTCATCGACATTTTTCTTTCTTGAATTTTTTATCATCATCGAAGAGCTTTCGTAATTGATCGATATTAGCTTGAAACTGTTTATCTAATGCTTCAAAATATTAAAGTGAAGTTTCGCAATTAAAATCATCAAGAAATCAAATAAAACAAAAAATTCAAATCGAAATTTTCGAATGGATAAGAAAAATTTATTAAAATAATTAACCTTAACACAAAATCCGATAAATAAAGTTTTATAAATTTAATCTCAACAAACGATCAAAAATGTCATTTTCACTAATTTTCTGAATATAAATTCACTTTCTAGCCACAAAACTTTATTATTTATTCTTTCGCATTTTCTAGTGTGTTCTGCAAGCTATAGAAAATACTAAAGTACGTCTGTTGCTCTACAGTTTCTACTGGTGTCAAAGGAGATTATATATAAATTATATCAAGAAAAATAACTAAAAATTTGATCTGAAACAAACTGAAGAAGTCACGAATTCAGTTATCTTAATTGAGCGTAAATCGTGAATGGCAATAAGTGTTTTAATAACAATGTTGATACGCTTGTTGTTCTTTGGCGGAACTTTTGTAGAAGTTTCAATAACTGATAACATTTCGTAATTAAACAGAAGCACTTTGACTTAATCAGATTTAACTTATTTATACGTACATTTTTCAATTTAATGGGTATTAAGACTCAGGAAAGTTTTCAAGTCCAGCAATATTCTATTATCGTAAGTAATCTTGATAAAAATTAAAACAATTCAATAAAGTACTGTAAACAAACATATTTTATCATTAAAATAATTTAATTAAGCTTTTGTAAATCTACAAATAAGTTAGAATCAAAGTTTATTCGAATAATTAAAAATTAAGAATTTTTTTTGTAATATCTCAATTATTCGTACTTATTCACTATTTATAAAGTTGTTTCTCTATATCAATTGTGTCATATTCGACATTTAAAAAAAAATAAAAAATTTCATATTTTTATATAATTTAAATTATATCTAACAATGTTTATATGCGTTTTTCACTGTTATAGCTAACAAAGATGTACAAAATATAAAACGAATATGCGAATTGAATGCAAATTTGTATAAATTATCAATAATATTTTAATATTGTTTTTGAAAAACCCGACTTCATTCTTTTATTCAGCACGATGAAATTGCAGGAGTATAATATCACTTATCATAAATCAATGATTACAAAATTTAAATTCGAAAATATGATTCATAATAGTTGCGAAAAATTTTATAATTTATTGAGCTTAATAAAATTTTAACTATAATTAGGTATTTTTATTAGTATAATAATAAAAATTTATAGATTATGTAGGTTTATATAAATGAAATTATATCTTAACGATGTTTAACTTTATTTTATAATTCTTATTCGGCTTTATTTACGCAACTACAGAGGGAAAAACTTTTCAATCTTGCTTGATAAATTCTTTTCTATTATTTAAAAAAATTTTTATATCTTTAAATCCTTTCATATAATGTATATTTTTATATTTGTTAATTATTTATAATTTAATAAATATGATTGAGCATCGATTTTAGTTTGTTTTCTGCATTTTTAATCATACGATTAAGTTTTATTTTTATTTTTCTAATAATTTTAAATTAAAACTAAAACTTACATGGTATATAATATTTTTCTTCTGATATTATCCGTATTTTATTTATATAAACGTATATATAAAAAATATTCTTTTCCTTGTATTTTTTCTTTAGTACTGCATAATTTAAAAATATTCATATTAAGAAAATATGTCCAAATAAGGAATCATAAATATATTCTTTTAAAGTTAAAAGTATATCAACAGAAAGAAATGATATTTCTAGTAAATGAAATTCGTTTATGTTTAAAACTTTTATGTGCTTTGATATCATAAGCTTATAAGAATTTTAAGCATATAGTATTAGATTTTTCGACACGATCGACAGGAACATGAAATAATTTTCATTATTTTCATTTTATAATTGATGAAAGTTAACTAATATTATTAAGTATTATAATTTAAATAATCATTTATTGATTGACTTAGAAGTAAACGATTATTTATTAACTATTATTTACATTTATTTTGAATATAATATAAAATAAAACTTAGATTTTTATCGCCATTAGAGGGCGATTTGTCGTCACGTAATTGGTGTTAGTATCGGAACGGGTTTTCTAAAAGTATTAAATTATTTATTTAATGGCAGAATCCGCTAGAAAAAGAGTAAGTTTTTGTTATTTTTAAACTATTCAGATATTGCTATTTCATTTTGTTCTTTTTTTTAACCTAAGAAACGTATATTTATATATAAATGTTATAGGTATATAAATCTATGACGTCAGGTTATTTCGAATTTTCCAATTGGTTGTACTGTTTAGTATAGCTATTTAGGTTCTGGGATTAATAATTAAATTAAATTCATACGAACTCAATTTTTAAGTAAAAAATATGAGTTTGTATCTATAATCCGAAGAGATAAATATTGAAACACGCTTAATAGTATTTATATAGTTTTATGAGATTAACCACGTGTTCGTCATAAATTTTTATTCATCAATTACACGTGGTTAATTTTTAAACTTTTCAGTCATTTTGTAATTTTAATGTTTAAAATTTTATGTCTCAATATTAAATAAATCTTTATGGAGGCTTATTTTGATAACCAATAGAATATTGATGCAAATCAATTAATGCATAATGCATATTCGTTAAAAAATTATATGGTATTAATTTCAGAAATGCTTTTATTTTCAGTTTATGTAAACTTATATTCAATATTAAATAAATCTTTATGAAGGCTTATTTTGATAACCAATAAAATATTGATGCAAATCAATTAATGCATAATGCATATTCGTTAAAAAAATTATATGGTATTAATTTCAGAAATGCTTTTATTTTCAGTTTATGTAAACTTATAAATTTATGCAGTAAAATCATATATTGAAATAACAGTTCTAAAAAGCTATCCTAATCATATTTTAGTTTTAAAATGATCTCAATATATAACACAAATAAATGCCATAAAATCTTATAGACCCCATTGAAAATTTTTCAAAATATATTGATAATTATAGCTTACTTATTTTTGCACTGCAAGAAACAATGTCAACAAAAGTTTCATTTTATCGTGTTTATATTTTATTGTTCTCTTCCCTGATCACAAGATTTTACTTTACCAATTATGAAACCATTAGAATTTAATATTAATATTTATTACCTATTAGATATATTGATATTCCAAAATATACATGATGAAATGAAACTACAGCTAAATTACAAATTTGTCATATACAGTTTAATTATAACATAAAGTAGAATCATCATGATAAATTATAATTGATTAATATTCTAAAATGGAACAGTATTAATATTTTTTTAAAAGAATTGGTCTCCATTTTATTGGTGATTATTAAAATAAAATCTACCAATAATCCTATCATTAACTACAAATTTTCGCAAAGGAAATGAATTTATCACACCATCCCTTAAATTTTTTTTCTGAATGTGATGCCATAGGTATCATAAAATAAATGATTTTCTGTATAAATAATTATATATCAGCTACAATAAATATAATAAATAAATGGTTTATAATAATGAAAATTGCTAACAGCTTCAATATTGTCATTCGTTTATTTATTTTAAATAAGATAGATTACTGACCAAAATGAAATAATACTAAAATTATAAATAGATACAATAGATAGTATACAGATGAGCTCTGATAAAAACCTACTTTGGGAATCTATAGCAGAGGTCTGTATGAGTAAAGAAAGCCATATAAACATAAGTCTAATTGTAAATGGTTGGAGCTATAACTGGTTTAATTGTAAAAGAATGCTATGGAGAAGCAGATTGACTGTATTTGGTAGTTTCTATTCTTAAATTAATATTGCACATTTATAATAGGTATTCAAAAATATCATCATCTTCAATACACAATGCAGCTCATCTGTAAATTGCATGAATGGCTTGTTTTAATTTGTTGTGTTTGTCTTTGATGAGTGCTGCAGCATCCAAAATGCAATCAAACAATGCTTATCATGTTTCTGCCTTTCATAGACCAAGTGCTTTCATCTACCACATAAAAATAAAGGGTCTAGGTCCAGAGATCTAGGTGAGATACTATCAAATCTAAGTCTTCTTCTCTTTAGAATGTTTCAATCTTTTACAATTAAATCAGTTATAACTCTGAAACTATTCAGAATTGAAATTATGTTTATATGGTATTTTAATCAGATAGACTCTATTCTATGTTCCAAAAATTATGATCTTTGGTAACTATTCACCCTGTATAAATTATAATTAATTATTAAAAATTACAATTTAATTCTAAATTATTAGAATTAAATTGTAATTTTTAATAATTAATTATAATCTATACAGGTGAATACACTAGCACTCAACGCAGTTTTGGTTATCTAATCATTTAATACATTAAGAAGACTTAGTACAAACGTTTTCGATGCCATCTCGTCTACGGAGGTTAAGTTGCGGTTTTTGAGTCACATTCGACTCTTTGATGCCTTTAGAGTGTGGCTCCTATCTCGAAAATCGAAAGTTAATATAGTATAGAGCAATCTCTTAATTAAGAAAGATATAGGAGTTGTCCATTTGTCCATATAAAATAAGCTATCCAAACACTTAGGAAAGTGGATTAAAAGTTTTTTCTAAGCCCTTCATATACAATTAGTATTAAACATATAATGGATTATTTAACTTTGATGATATTATTACGATTAATAATAACACTTCAAAAAGTGGCTATATAATTTTTGAATGAAAATTTCAACACTCGCTGAAACTTTTCGATTTCTAATGCGAGTAATTGATAACCTGATAATAGCCATCATCTATATTTTTGGAGGGCTTATAGGAGATTATAATAAATCACCTTTTATCGCTATCTGTTTAAATATTAAAGAATTAGAGAAAAATATCTTTTATCGACACCTGTTTAAATATTAAAGAATTAGAGAAAAATAAGCCTCTTCCCCCGATTCACTCTCTGTATCTTTAAAAGCAACTCTACTGGAAATTATATTAAAACATTAATAAAAATATTTCACATTCTATTTTTTATGGTTTTATTATGCAAAAAGTAAATATTTCAATCATTTGACAGCTAATATTTAAATCTGTATTACGTATATTTCACATATAAGCTGGATAAGTTGGAAATTTTGTAAGGAACAGCATTTTCTCTCCATAATTGTCTTCTACTTTTATCTTTTGGAAATCTAAAATGTAAAAACATATTTGTAGAAATATTGTTTTACTGTTTCTATTACTAAAGAACTATAGATACAATTCTATAATGTAATATCGAAATACTTTATAAGTATAAACTACTGAGTTCTGCTGCTTCTAAGACCACAAGAAATCACAAGCACTTAACGTAAGGCAATTATTTATTATTATTATTAGTAGTATATGTAATATATATCTAATAATAAAATAATATATTTGTCCTGCTTTAAGTGCTTGTGATTTCTTGTAAATACTTTGTATTTGATTGAACTGAATTGCTTTTAATAAACTAATAGTAGCAAATATATGTATAATTATATAAAGTTTTAATATAGTTAAATTAATCTTATTATTTCAAAAAAAAATTTATAATTATGTTATAATATATAAATTTAATTTCTATTTATTAATGGAGAGAATATGCCACAGATATCAAATTGCGTTAATAATTGTTTTTGATGTTTATTGGAAACGAAAGTACTTGATAAACTTCGATACAAACTCGATAAAATAGACAACATAATATTAATTATATTTATATGTAATGAATTTATCTTAAACATACTTATTTCTGTGGTAATATCAGTCAATAGACGGTTGAGTTATTACCTTGTCTTTGTGAATAAAAATAAATTATTTGAAAGAAATTACATTACCTGTAAAACGTTAAATTTGCTGTTCTGTTACCACTTCGGTTGTTACAACCAACGGCAGCACAACTTGGCGTGTTTCCTGTCTAAAAATATGTCTTAAAAATCCTTCTATATACATAGGATAACATTAGCACCGACAATGTTTTGGGTATACCAATATGGCGGATAAGCTCCGCCCGGGCTTCAATTTTGTTGGCCAAATTGAATAGGCTCCATCTATCTCTTATCTCCATGGGTTCAACGAGCAGGGCCCGGACCTCTTCTGAAAAACTGGAGGTGTGAGACCCGGATTTGAACCCGGATACTCCAGGGTGGTAAGTCAAAGCTTTATCACGCGGCCATCCGGCCGACTTGGGTCATAAAGACAAAGGAAATGACTATGCTAGTGCTCCTATGTGATACAAAGAAATTGTGTAGCTTACTTTGCTAGTACTTTATTCAAGTCACATTAAATTGTATTTAGCTACCTCTTTATAATTACTATCTTGCTAATAATTCGATCATCAATGCTAAAATATCAATAATTATATTAATGAAATACAAATAAGTTATACTAATAGAATAGATAAAAAAATATTTCTGAAGTACAAAAAAACCTGTTTAGTAAACAAAACACGCCGTTCTATTAATTTCTTCTAAACTTTTTTCAATATTAAAATTATTTTTTATATGTCATATAAGTTTCAGCTTCCAGAAGTTTTTAATGAAATAGAGAAAACTCACCGAATTACTTTTTCAAATTGGATGAATTAGTTAGAGTACGCTTTAAGAATTAAAATAAAGAAATCAAATTTTACATATTGTTAATCAAGTATATGTTAAAATTTTGTTTGAAATAACGCTTCTAATCAGGGATTCAATGCAAATTTAACGATATTCTTCTTCTTTTAAACAGATTGAGAATTCTTAAAAATTCCTCTAAATTTTATTCAACATTTTTTTTCCTTTTCTAATAAATACAAATCTTATTTATACTATAAATTCATTCTAAAAAATAATATCACCTTATAACATTCTGAAAAGACTCAACATAAAAAAATCTCATCCATATCAACTAATTCTATCCGAAGACTCTTATCAATGTTACTTTTCTTTATCCATAAATTTCCAATATAGATCAATTTTAACGAAGTTTCACCTAAACATCAGTATCTTCAAAATCACAATTTCCTTTCATCTCTCCAATACTCTTTCAAGGGGAATTTATCTTAAAACATCTTGATATAGTATATAGTATTTTTAATATGTTTCTTGCTTTCAGATTTGTGCTTATTGAATGTAATTCGCCTCTGCTAATATATAACACAATTTATATTATTTATATATATTTTGATTTAAAGATAGGCAATAATAATTTATTATATTTTAATAGTATGTTTCTTGCTTTCAGATTTGTGCTTATAGAATGTAATTCGCCTCTGCTAATATATAACACAATAATACTGCTAATATTATTTATATATATTTTGATTTAAAGATAGGCAATAATAATTTATTATATTTTAATATTTTTTTTGAAATATCGTTTCTAATCAGAGAATTCAATGAAGATTTAACGATATTCTCCTTCTTTTAGTCAAATTGAGAATTCTTACAAATTCTGAATTTTATTCACATTTCTTCCTTTTCGTCCATAAATTTCCTATATAAAATCAATTATGAATTAACAAAAATTAATTATTATTTACTAATAACTAATATCAATTGTTTGAATAATTGAGACTATTTTACAAATCAATCAATAGCCGTCAATGACCATGATATAGATTGATCAAGTAGGTTAAAGAACGATAATCGATGGATCACCTAGAAAATCTATAGATATAATTGGAATCGATTACTTCTTAAACTGAAGTTCCACTTAAATGTCAAAATCGCAATTTCCTTTCCTCTCTCCAATACTTCCAAGGGAATTTATTCATTCTGCAATTTATTGCTTTTTGATTTTTATCATTTATGTAACGAATGTCTTTCCTTAACGAATACTTACCATTCAATTAAAATTTGATATCTCTATTATCAATGCAAGAGAATATCTTCAGTAATGATTTCGTAACATTTCAATAAATTCTAGATATTAAATTCTCCAATTTATAAATCTTTACAAGTAATTTAATTTCTAAAAATATTATTTGTTATATCATCTATAACTTTTGCTAAAAATTTATTTTTCTTATCTATTTTTTCTTTTATATTTATCTACATCAAGAGCCACTCCCTTAATTGCTAAATAATGTTATTAATTATTATCACATTTTCTATTATTATTAAAAATATGTAAACAATTTGAAGAAAAAATTAAATTTCGTGACATTTTAAATTTTTTTTTTTTTTGCCCATCATTTCTACAGTTTTGTATAATAATTTATTAGGTATTTTAAACTAGAGAATAAGGGGAAAAAAGATTACTTTCTCCTTTCAATCAAAAAATAATAAAAGAACACTCAAGTTCATATTATTTATCTAATTATTTACATAATTTCTTGAAAATTTCGGCAATTATTATATTAAAAATTTGTAAAATATCGAAAAACAAAATAAAAATCAAGTCTACGAAAACAGAAATTCCAATTATTTAAATTAATTCCGTTATTTCAGTTTGCAAATTGAATTTTTCTCCTCATAAATTATACATCAATAAACTAAATAAATTGAATAAAATCATTTTTTTTAATTGAAATTGTTGTTTACGAAATTCAATTTATAACATTCAATTATTTATGTTTTTTTACTTACAAATAAATTTATTATTAAGAATCTACAGATATTATTATTTTATTATTACAGTAATCAATTTATTGCAATATTATTTTTTTTTATGAAAATAGCTCCTGCGATGTTAGGGAAAAATGTGGGAGTGGTGGGTAAAATAAAATCAGATTTATCAAAGAGAAATATTGACATTAATAATCTGTTCGCATTTCACTGTATCATTCATCAAGAAAACCTCTTAATCTGTTTACATTTCACCGTATCATTCATTAAGAAAACCTCTGTGCTAAATCATTAAAATTCATGCATGTAATGGAGACAGTTGTTTTGTGTGTAAATTTTATTAAAATCGAGAGGTTTGAATCACCGGCAGTTCCAGCAATTCCTGCAAGACTTGGAATTGGAATATGGAGACCTCGTTTTTCATTGTGAAGTTCGCTGGCTCAGTAAGGGCAAAATGTGAAGCGAGATTTAATGAGTTAAGAAGTGCAAACTTTTATGGATATAAAGGGCAAGGATTGGCCACATGGAAACGCTTCGACTTTCCACTCTGGAGGACCCGGAAAATATCCGGGCCCGGTCCATTGATCCCCATCCTCCACAATCCGGCTGACCCCTCCACAGGGGTGGGCAGCCTGTGGAAGGGCTTGTTTCGCCCCGCCACTTAGTACTCTTACTGAATGGAAAGTGGCGTCATCTGTTGACAAAAAAACATCCATACTAGTTGAACCTTTGAGAGATGATGCATGGTTATCTGATTTTGCATTTTTGGTTGATGTCACCAGCTACTTGAATGAGCTAAATATGAATATGCAACAACCAGGACAATTTGCCCATGAGCTATTCACCCATGTAAAATCTTTTCAAAGCAAACTTCGATTGTGGGAAAATCAGATTCGTGCAGGAAATACATATCATTTTCTCATTCTAGTAGCCCATAAAAATTTCGATAAGAATGCCCTTGCACAGGAACTATCCAAAAGTTCAAAAATTATAGAAACTACTTGCTTAATATGAAAGTAGATAAATCACAGCTCATTAGCAAGTATATATTTTTATTTTAGCATAACGTTTTTGGACTATAATAGTCCCTCATCAGTGCTACTAAGAATTATAAAAGAATACCAATGGTACATTATAAGAACAAAATTTGTCTTTGTTCTTATAATTTACCATTGGTATTCTTTTATAATTCTTAGTAGCACTGATGAGGGACTATTATAGTCCGAAAACGTTATGCTAAAATAAAAATATATACTTGCTAATGAGCTGTGATTTATCTGCAGGAACTATCTTCATTAAATACAGAATTTATATCCAGATTTGAGGATTTCCGTTCACGTAGACTTCGGTTCCAAATATTCATGATACTTTTTGACGTGGATTAAGTAGAAATGTCGCTTCAAATGGAATTACTTGAACTCCAGGCAGATGATGTTCTGAAAATCAGTTATAAAAATATATAAAAAAATATTATGTAATATTACTTAACCCAAACCTCAATTCTACTATATAAACAGAAAAACATCAAATATCAATACCCAAACATCGATGTTCATAACGACCTCTAAACATTGATATCAAAACATTGATATTCGATTCGATGTTCAACATTGATATTTATTGAAATCAAATGCAGATAAACTGACAAAAACAAATAACTTTTTAAATTACAAGAAATATGAATGAAAACTTTTATTGAAATATGAAATGATGAAAATATAAATATTTTATTGAATAGTGAAAAATATCTTCACAAAGATAGAATAATTTTTGTCATACTTAATGATATCTTATTATTAAAAATGTCAAAAGATCAAAAATAAATGTGTAATTATATAACCAAATAAGTATAATTTTCACAAATTACTGCATTTATCTTAAATTATTGAAAATAATACAAAATTTAAGCATTTTACACACTTCTTTACACAGTTGGTTATTAAAAATTCTTTATTCCAGGAATAAAGAATTTTTAGTAACCAATTGTGTAAAGTGCTTAAATCTTGCATTATTTTCAATAAACCAAATAAGTTTCTGGAAAGAACTAATATCATTATATATCTACTATTTAGAATGTTTGAAAACACTAAATTAAAAATATTATATCAAGATTATCTTTAGTAATACATTTCTACTAAATTTCATAAAAATCTATCAAATAATTTATTATTATAGGAAAACTCAGAAAATTGAATATCTGCCATTTTTAAATGGTTGAAGCTACAGGACTAATTTGAGCTACAATAATGCTTTAGACGTGTACAATGACATGGTTTATATAATTCTCTTCAACTGAAATTATATGTTGATGATATATGATTTGATATTATAGTTTAGACAACTGTCCATCAGTCAATTTTAATAATTCTAAAGGGAATTTTTTATTATTCCATTACCTAGTAACCAACTTTATTTTTTAGATAATTATTTACTTTTGATAAAATTTTGATTTATTTAGGCACTAGAAGAAAAAGAAGCTGGTAATGAAGCTTATAAAAAAAGGAATTTTGATTTAGCATTACATCACTATAATAAAGCTATTGAAACTGATCCAACTGATATGACTTTTCTTACTAATATAGCTGGTAAGTTTTTATTATAATTTGCTATTTTTATTAGATATCTGATAATTAAATTATGAATTACACCATACCCACTTTGCATTGATGATGCATTCATGAGAAATATAATTAATATTAAAACAATACAATTCAAAAATGTAATTTTCATAAAAAATCATTGAAATATAAAGGTAATCAGCACTATTGTTTTCAACAATAGGAAATAGGCAAGTAGAACCCATAATATATAAAAAATATCTTGTTCATATTGTGAACAGTAACTGAATGGCACAGTATGTGCTGCTATTGAAGTAAGAAGGATATTCCACATGGTATAAAGAATAAAAGGTGAACTGATTCTCATGCTGTTACATATTGATGTAAAACTGAATCTACAACCTAGCACTGTAGATTTGATAAATAAGAAAACAGTTAGTTTAGATAAAAATATATTTATCTCAATTTAATGTACAGGTAGGCCTCGATTAGTGCGAATAATTGGTTCCACGAATTTCTCGCACTATTCAAAGTATTAACTCTATGTAAAATATGGTAATTGGTTCTTGCTTTGTGAGATTCTGGCCATTAGCCAACCTTCAGATGAATAATACAATGAATAATTCACAATACTATTTTAACACTAACTGTTTAAGAAATATTTATTTTCATATTTTATATCGTTATTCATCATCTAAATTAATAACTTACCAGCTTTTGCTTGAATGTTCACTTTACTAATTGGTATGAGCTTTTGTTTGCAGTCTTCAATCCATACAGATAAAAGACACTCCATTTCTATTACAAAACTTCTATTTCTTGTAGTTGTTTGCAAACCACAATAAGTCAATGCAATTTTACTTTTCTCCTGTATTTCGTTTGCATGTTTTATGATATTCCGTACGGTAGATTCAGGTATTTTGAGATCTCGTCCTATATTAGAATTAGTGTGACCGCTTTTATGTCGCTCAATCACATCCATTTTTTGCTGTAGCGTAATCACTAACCTCTTCTTTTTTTCGTTTCCTGTTTTATCGTCAAAAGTGTTCTTCCTTTTATCCATTTTGATACTTTTTAAAAGAGAAAATTCTGTGTTATTCTTAAGTTAACTATATGAACAAGCACTTGTAGCAGTTTTAGTTCCTCAGAATTATATTGTTTTATTCAGTTAAGAACTTTTTCGGTCGTATAACTCGACTCTCATCAGTTAACAGTTTTTTAACTAATTAATACAAGAAGAATACTTAAATCAAACAAGCCTTCGAAAGTTAACAGAAAGATTTTTTTTCTGTTAGCTTTCGAAGGCTTGTTCAATTTAAGTATTCTTCTTGTATTAATTAGTTAAAAAACTGCTAACTGATGAGGGTCGAGTTATTTACGACCAAAAACGTTCTTAACTGAATAAAACAATATAATTCTGAGGAACTAAAACTGCTACAAGTGCTTGTTCTTACAGTTAACTTAAGAATCTAAGAGATTAGCAGTAAAAAATAAAGAAACTATAAAAAATTCTGTATTATACTGTGTGTATACGATAGCAAAGCTAAATAATAGTGGGGACACAACCTACTATAACTGAGTCAATTGAAATAATAAAAAGGAAAGTGCCGGAGAAACTAGTTCAGGGACACAACCTACTATAACCGAGTCAATTGAAATAATAAAAAGGAAAGTGCCGGAGAAACTAGTTAATGACAGAGTAGCCTGGGAGTTGCCACAAGCCTGGAAATATGCGCTCAGTGAGGAAATGAAACTAAAAGAGGTAAGACAAGGAAGACAAAGAGAGGACGAAAATGAATAGTATGATTTTGGAGACAGGAAAGGACATTTAGTGGCTAGAAAAACCGAAAGAATAACAGGTGTAGCAGAGGATGATACAGGAAATATGTTATAAACTATTTTTATGTGTTATATTGAACTTTTTGAACTGTGATACATATACAGTATAAGCTTGTAGCACAATATGAATTTTTGAAAATTTAATGCATTATTGTTAGATTTCGATCGAATTATTGTTGTTTTTAAATGTTAGAAAGAACTTGTGTACGTTCTAAGAATGCGTTTTTAAAGATGTTGTTACAATAGAATAGTGTACTTGAGGAGGGTGCGAGATGACACCAAAAACGTTTGTACTAAGACTTCTTAATGTATTAAATGATAAGATAACCGAAACTGCGCTAGTGTGTGATTTACGTAAGACTATAGAAGGTATAGCAATTTGTAAAATGGTAATTTACATACAGGTGAATGCTGACCAAAGATCATGATTTTCAGATTTTGAAAATTATGAGCTTTTATTTTAAAATTTTTAAAAATAATTAGAATTTAAGTGATCTAAAATCAAATATATCAAATTGTTTAGGAATTTAATGTAATAGTTTTTGAAAACATGCTTTGCTGGTTATAATGCCAAAAGGAAATAAACCAACTGTAAATAAATATACTTTAAATCCTCTTAATAGATTAATAGGGAATGGAAATCTGATAATGTTAATTGTCTGGTATTTCTGAATAATGTACAAAAAATAGTCTAAAAATTCACCAAAACCATAATATAAATAACTCTATAAATAACACTAATTGATACACATGATATGCAGATATAATTAATATTGTACTAAATATAATAAAGAAAATAAGTTTGCTATCTATTTGTTAATTACAAATATTCTCATTGCAGATTAAATATTTGAAATAATAGATTTTTCATTGTCTTTCCAAAATCCTTATTTAAGAATTCTAATCATAAGAGAGTTTATAGTATAGTAATTAATTAATGAATTACTGATAACCAGACAATGCTTTCAGCTATATCTAATAATTGATGCATTGGATCTAATGATTAAATGTGACTAAGCAGGTTCTTAGACTTAAAATGTTCCTGTTATTGTTATTTAATAGCAAATTATTGTATTCTTGCTTCTGGTGCTCATGTTTTATTTTCAGGATTTAGACCTGATCCACATTATCGAGCCACTTGTGATTTGATCTCTCTCCACTCTCATCCAATCATTTTACAACATGTTCACATATTTGCTCACCAATAAGTCTGAAACTAGGTCTTCAGGTTATATGTAATCGCTGATGTGCTGTAGAAAATGGTATTAAATTTTTCATCCAATGAATTAGCAATTATGGTTATCTTTCTCAATGAGACTGTTTACACTAGGGGTAGGCAACCCACGGGCCATATGCAGCCCTCGAGCAAGATTTTTCCGGCCTGTCACTAAATTTCTATGTTGCATATTAATACGGTGACTGCCTAGACTAAACGATGCCAGTAAATTCTGGAATATTTGAGATGCTTAGGCCACCCGCTATATGAGGAGAAGCAGCTGTGATTCCCACCAATTTGTTAAGATCATTTGAGAAGTACAGAAGTTAGATTAGTAAGTTTTGATTGTTTTGAAAAAATTTCTGGTCCTGAAATATGTCTGGACCTTCAGGTAATAAATACAAAGGTTGATCAAGAACATCATACCTTCCAGAAGAAGTAGACCCAAGAATATTTGTTTGTTATTTATAAGGACAAGCCAATTTGTCTGATATGTAATGAAGCCATCGCAGTTTTAAAAGAGTACAATTTAAAAAGACATTATACCACCAAACATTTTCAAAAATATGGAAGTTTAACAGCACAATTAAGAAGCGATAGAATCAAAAAGTTAAAAAAGAAATTAGCCACTCAACAAACTGTTTTACTAAAACTCAGTGAAGAAGCTGAGGATATCATTCAGGCAAGTTATGTTGTTAGTAAGAAATTGGCAGAACATTTGAAGTCGTTCTCAGAAGGCGAGTTTTTAAAATGTCCTGTTATTGTTATTTAATAGTAAATTATTGTATTCTTGCTTCTGGTGCTCATGTTTTATTTTCAGGATTTAGACCTGATCCACATTATCGAGCCACTTGTGATTTGATCTCTCTCCACTCTCATCCAATCATTTTACAACATGTTCACATATTTGCTCACCAATAAGTCTGAAACTAGGTCTTCAGGTTATATGTAATCGCTGATGTGCTGTAGAAAATGGTATTAAATTTTTCATCCAATGAATTAGCAATTATGGTTATCTTTCTCAATGAGACTGTTTACACTAGGGGTAGGCAACCCACGGGCCATATGCAGCCCTCGAGCAAGATTTTTCCGGCCCGTCACTAAATTTCTATGTTGCATATTAATACGGTGACTGCCTAGACTAAACGATGCCAGTAAATTCTGGAATATTTGAGATGCTTAGGCCACCCGCTATATGAGGAGAAGCAGCTGTGATTCCCACCAATTTGTTAAGATCATTTGAGAAGTACAGAAGTTAGATTAGTAAGTTTTGATTGTTTTGAAAAAATTTCTGGTCCTGAAATATGTCTGGACCTTCAGGTAATAAATACAAAGATTGATCAAGAACATCATACCTTCCAGAAGAAGTAGACCCAAGAATATTTGTTTGTTATTTATAAGGACAAGCCAATTTGTCTGATATGTAATGAAGCCATCGCAGTTTTAAAAGAGTACAATTTAAAAAGACATTATACCACCAAACATTTTCAAAAATATGGAAGTTTAACAGCACAATTAAGAAGCGATAGAATCAAAAAGTTAAAAAAGAAATTAGCCACTCAACAAACTGTTTTACTAAAACTCAGTGAAGAAGCTGAGGATATCATTCAGGCAAGTTATGTTGTTAGTAAGAAATTGGCAGAACATTTGAAGTCGTTCTCAGAAGGCGAGTTTGTGAAAGAGTGCTTAATAGAAGTGGCAAATATCTTGTATCCAGAAAAAAGTAAAAAGTTTGCAGAAGTTAGTTAATCCAGAAGAACAGTCATATGATGAATAGGTGCACTGGCAGAAAACATAAAAGTAGCACTTGGCAAAGTTGTGGAAAAATGTGTAGCATTTTCCATAGCATTGGACGAAAGCACTGATATTACTGATACAGTGCAACTAGCAAATTTTATTCGTGCAGTTGACCAAAATTTGAAAATAACAGAAGATTTGCTCGCACTTTGAGCGATGAAAGACACTACAAAGGGGGAAGATATTTTTAAAGAAATTGTTAATGTATTTAGTGCTTTTAGACTGGACTGGGCAAAGTTAAGTGGTGTCACTACAGATGGAGCTCCTGCGATGTTAGGGAAAAATGTGGGAGTGGTGGGTAAAATAAAATCAGATTTATCAAAGAGAAATATTGACATTAATAATCTGTTTGCATTTCACTGTATCATTCATCAAGAAAACCTCTGTGCTAAATCATTAAAATTCATGCACGTAATGGAGACAGTTGTTTCGTGTGTAAATTTTATTAAATCGAGAGGTTTGAATCACCGGCAGTTCCAGCAATTCCTGCAGGACTTGGAATCGGAATATGGAGACCTCGTTTTTCATTGTGAAGTTCGCTGGCTCAGTAAGGGCAAAATGTTGAAGCGATTTTATGAGTTAAGAGAAGAAGTGCAAACTTTTATGGATATGAAGGGCAAATCCATACTAGTCGAACCTTTGAGAGATGATGCATGGTTATCTGATTTTGCATTTTTGGTTGATGTCACCAGCTACTTGAACGAGCTAAATACGAATATGCAAAAACCAGGACAACTTGCCCATGAGCTATTCACCCATGTAAAATCTTTTCAAAGCAAACTTCGATTGTGGGAAAATCAGATTCGTGCAGGAAATACATATCATTTTCCCACTCTAGCAGCCCATAAAAATTTCGATAAGAATGCCCTTGCACAGGAACTATCTTCATTAAATACAGAATTTACATCCAGATTTGAGGATTTCCGTTCACGTGAACTTCAGTTCCAAATATTCATGACACCTTTCGACGTGGACGTGGAGCGAGTAGAAATGTCGCTTCAAATGGAATTACTTGAACTCCAGGCAGATGATGTTCTGAAAAGTCAGTTTCGTGAGGTACCTCTGCAAGATTTTTACGTGAGACATGTTTCCAAAGATAAATATCCAAATCTAATTAATTTTATATGTAAAATGATGTCCCTCTTCGGCAGTACTTATTGCTGTGAACAATTTTTTCAAAAATGAATTTCAAGAAATCAAAAAACAGATCAAGTATTATCGATACTAATTTGGAAAGCTCCTTACGCGTAGCAACAGCATCACTTTCACCAAATATTGAACTTCTTGCAAAAGAAAGGCAATTCCAAGTTTCTCATTAGTTAGAGTTGCAACACTATATTATTTTATTATATGTAATACCAATGCTATGTATACTTACATATCTGTACATTCTCTTTTTTAAATAAATACTATTATTATCAATTGTTTTTGTTTTGGCCCGTGGCCCACCATAAATTTTTCTATACAGCCCCCTACAAAAAAGGTTGCCCAACCCTGGTTTACATTATGGGAGACTGAACTATTATTCATAGTGTAAACAGATTCATTACAAATAATGCATAAATATTTGACTGGAGCAAGATAGAACCGTGAGTAGCTCAATAATGTGGATCGGGCCTTAATGTCTTAGTACAATATTTTAAGATGGCAGAGCTTCTACAAAAAACTTCATTTTTTAATCTTTTATTTCAGAGATTTGCTTATAAGACATTACTTCTCTATCAATAATAAATATTACCCAGTATAGTTATATATCAGCACTTCCCAACTGGGAAGTGCTGATATATATTCCAAGCTTTGAGGGATCCACAAGAAGAAAATTGTATTTTGAGGGTCCATAATATGAGCTAAGGGGTTCATGACAAAATATAAATAAAATAATTTGTTAAATAAAAATAATAATAATAAAATAAACTAATGTCATAGAAAATTCCAGAAATTCGCAGTTAGAAGATACCCATATTTTCTGGAACCTTCTTCTCTTTAATAGCCTTAAAAATAAATTTATATATGTTGTTTGAAATAGTATTTTTTTAATTTTTTTCCCCTAATACTATCATTACAAGTAAAAATATGTTTCAGTTTTATCAATTAAAATTTTCAAAATTTGTAATTTACATTTTTTATATTATATTGAAATTGTTTAATAATTAGCTTTTACTAACCTACAAATAAATATTTCATTTACGAATATTACATATATGTATATGGGGTCTACATTTTTTGTCATATTATATATTACATATGCATATGGGTTCACATAACTTATGGCAAAAAATTAAATTGAGGGAAATATAATAATTATGATTATCCCCATATGTAAAGTTAGGACTTGGGGTCCACAAGTAAAAAAAGGTTGGGAACCCTTGATATATATGGTGTATACTGTATCTATAAAAGTAAAATTTGAATTAGGAACTTCTTGATTTATGAACTGATATTAGAAATGCATTAAGTTGTTAAATGGATATGCATTTAAAATAATGAGATAATCATAATTATTATATTTCACTCAATTTAATTTTTTATCATAAATTATGTTTGTATTTTAATGATCATCAATATTGTAACCCATTTATTTTATAAAACCTGTAATGTGACATCCTGGACAAGAGTATGGGAATGATAATTTTATATTCATTGTAAAGGTTTATAACTGATGTAGTTCAATTACTAGAATAATAAATGTTTCTTATGTATATAAAAAATTTTCTGTTTCTGCTTCTCTGGTTTCTTGATTTGGAATATGATTTAAATAAATACACAAGAATAATTTTAATCTGCAAACATTTTTTAAATAGGAGATTATATTCATACAAGATTAAAACAATATGTATGTTAAAAAATTGAAAAGCAAAGATGATATGAAAGAACTTTGATATAAGTTACGTAATAGTTATTAATTTTATTAAAATAGCGATTTAATAATAATAATTTAATAAATTAAATTATGACGATATTGTTATTATATGGGAAAACTTTTTCTTAAGTTAACTTCATTAATAAATATTTGCAAGTTTGCTATTCTTTATGAAAAATCATTTTGTATCATATTAGTAATCAAATATTTAATTTCAATGTGTTAGGAGAGATTTAAAAATATTTACAAACCTTAAAATATTTAAACTTATATAAACAGTTTCTAAAATTATCTAAAATTGATTTTTATAATTTATCATAAAAATTAAAATATAATTTAAAAAATATTATTAATATATAAATAACACAATAAACAGTATTAATATTAACATTTCACTGCTAAGAAATGATTAATTCTAGCATTTCACTTTATTTGTTAGTATTCATTATATTCATTATGTATCAGTCAGTAATTTCAAATTCATTGAATAACAAATGCTAACAAGATTTCTTTCTTTATGTTTGATTCTTCTCTTTTTTTTTTAGTTTTATTTGTGCCACTTTCATATATTATTATTATTATATATATAAATGTTTGTTTTCAATAATTTTTCTGATTCTAAATTATCTTTTAGCTTTCCTTACATTCATTCTTTTCTTTGTTTTGTTTCAAGATATTTCTTGAGAAGATTGTAATTCATAAAAAGGCATGTTGCACCATCAAATCTCTTCAAAAAATTATGAGTTAAAATACTTGATAAAAAATCATAATGTCTTCATGTTTCTGCAGCTTATTTAACATGCTGATGTAATTTCCAATTGGAATCAGCTAAGAGAATATGTCTTGTTTCTGCAGCTTATTTAACATGCTGATGTAATTTCCAATTGGAATCAGCTAAGAGAATTCTTGTTATTTCTACAGGCTTTTTCATGCAGTATACAGGTGCTCCCCTACTTAAAATCATTCAAATTATGATAATACGATCTTATGATTGCCCTTACATTATTCTGAACTTGTCTATTTTCATAGCACATTGGCTAGAAATATTTTTTTGTTTTATTAAAAATTTACAATCAGCCAATGGCTGCCTAGTATAGTAATCACTTATAACCTTGGGGATCTGAATTTAGTTCCAATTATGATTTTATACTTTGATGTTCAGAATCACTTCTTGATTATTTTATCACCTTAGAGGATCCAGGATCAATCCAGATGATTTTATCATCTTGAGAAATTCAGTATTCTATTATCCATTATTGTTACTAAAATTACTACCATTGTGGATCATTTTTGACTTATGATTTTTTTCAACTTATGATGGGGTTATCAAAATATAGCACTTTGTAAATAGAGGACTACATGTATTCCTTTTTTATTCATTTAATTGATTTGAATAGTTTTAATGTTTCGCTTGAAAGGCCAAATAGGATTATGCTTTATTATGTGAAAAAAATGGAAAACAATAACAAAATGTATGAAAAGAAATAATAATAGAGATTTCTAATAATAATAATAATATTTTTCATTAGGAAAATATTATATATATGTATATATATTTAAAAATATAATTTTTATGTAACTAATTTTTTTTAAATATAAATGTTTCGATACTAAATACTAAAGATATCAGTAAACTCACATATGAAAGTTTTAGACAATTAAAAATAAATAAATGAAAAAATATATTAATAATTTTATTATATGATGATAATACAGATGTTCAAAATTAGGGATTAATTACATGGACTCATATCCATATTAGATCTAGAATATTTTAAAAATATTCTTGAAATATCCTTAAAACTTTTCATCAATAAACATTTATTAGCAAAAAACTTCTGCATAATTTAAAAAACAAAATGTTTTTTTTCTGTTTAAACACTAGCTATTTCATTTTTAAAACATTTTCATTATCCCAGTTCAGGAAATGCAATTGATGAAAGCAAACTGTTTTAAATAACCAAAAATGTCGTTTTCTGTCATAAAACTAAATTTGCATTATTAGATAAATTTTATTATTTGAATTTTGTTTTCTGTCTTATTTAATAGTATTATTCTTTGAATTAAATTTTTTATTTACTTCATTATGTAAGTTATTTTTTATTCTAATCTGTTAATTTTAATTTTGCATTAAATTAAAGCATTTTGTTTAAATTGCAGTTGTGTCACCAATGTGTTTAGAAAATATGTTTAAAATTAATTTATTTTAAAAATTAATTTTATTATTACTTTTAAGTGTTTATTAATATATTAAAGTTGTTTTTCATTAATTAGAATTAATCACTAATTTTAAGTTTCAGCTGTAAAGTTATTTTGATTATTTAGCATTTACAAAATGAAATTTTAATTCTTGATATTAGAAAACTCATATCTGGTATTTATCAAATTTTATATTGTAAAATTGTTTCTTAAGTTGGATTTAGTATTGCTTGGACTAGGTAGCTTTACAAATGATTGTGTTATCTTTTGTAAAATACAGACCCAATAAAATTATTTGGTCATTGATTGCTCTTGTCATCTGAGAAATTGTTTGTTGATTATAATGAGTCCAGTCACTTAAGTCTCATTCACATCAGTCAAATTATTTGTAATCAAATTGCTTGAAGGCAAGAAACTTGAAGCAAATTTTCTGTTAATATTTTAGTCAAGTTATTGAAGTAAATAGATTAAATCAAAATGTCATCAACTAAAATAATGCATGCAGGAGTTACTTGAACCATAATCTTGCTTTTCTTTTTTTGCACTCTCTCTGCTTATTGCTGTCATTATTAATAAAGACTTAAGTGAGGCCACTTGATAGTTCTAGCAATGGTCAGTAATAAATTAAATTTTAAGAAAGTCAATTAGATTAGAAAATAATTGGAAAGAACACTTGTTTTAAAATTCAATAGCATGATTCTATCCATAATTATTTTAACATAGAAAAATACTTACTTTTAATACAAGATTTAATCAATCAGAAATATTATGTTATTCCAGAGGCAGATCCCTATTAGAAAAATTATTTAATGTTCTTTTTTTATCCATTCATGCCTTGTGGATGGATGAAAAAGAAATTTGGAAAAATTTAAAACAAATTTTTGCATTTATATTATCCTCACTCAAATTGTTTACAAAGTGACTTGAGGTGATGATGATGAAGCTTGTTTACAGCTTCATCATCATCACCTCAAGTCACTTTGAAAATATGTGTATCAATTCACATTATTCAAATTAGTTTTCAAAGCAAATAAAAAGTAGAATAAGTGCTATTTACCTGAAATTTGAAAAAACTTCCATTTCATTTGAATTCAGTTAAAATGAGAAAATTTACATTAGCAAAACCTTTTCAAGTTGCTTGATTAATGTGAGCAGGATTTTAGAGAAGTGATTCTTAACCTGTAGCTGCAGTTATTGAATTATGAATTTCAAACTGTAGAGATGACTTAAAGCTTTGTCACATTCACATTAATCATACTTTGTAATCAAGATTTTATTAGTGTGAACTTCTCGTTTTACTTGATTTCAAGCAAAATGGAGATATTTTCAAGTTTCAAGTAAGTAGATGCTTATTCTACTTTTTATTTGCCTTGAAAGATAATTTGAACTGCTACATATTTGAATATTTTCAAATTGACTGCAGCTAATGACAGCTAAAGCCGGTAAACAAGATTTGCTCAAGTGATGATAGTATAAACACAAAAGTTTTTTAAATTAAAAATTTTTTTCAAGATAAACACAAAATATAATCTATTCCATTAATTTAATAATTATTTATTGAAAGCATATTTTATATTCTGATTACAAGAACAAATGCTAGAAATTCCATCCTCCTATACATTATGGCAGAGAGGATTTTAGAGGCAGAAAATAATTTTTCTAATATGGCACTGCCTCTAGAATAACATTAATATTTCTGATTGATTAAAACTTTTACAGTAAAAGTGTTTTTTTATGTCAGTTATAGCTTGAGCTCTGCTATTGTATTTCAAAATGATTGTTTTTCTAACAATTTTTTGATATAAATTGATTTTTTTAAATCTAATTCATTACTAACAGTTGGCATAACTATTGAGTGGCTAGTATAGAGAGTTGTTAGTAAGCATAGAGAGTGTTAAAGACAAAAGCAGCATAAAAACAAAACTTCATTAAAGCGTAGTCTCAAAATAAACACAAACTTTAAATAATACTAACTTCAAGGGAACATATTCCAAACAAATTAAACTTTCAAGCCAAATTTTAGCCCTTGAAACTTATAACGGAATATTTAATGATTAGAAATAATTTGAACTAATGTTAGTGCCATCTTGAAATTAGAATAATTATTAATATTACCGAATCAATGAGTGGCGCCACTCATTGATTCGGTAATATTAATAATTATTCTAATTTCAAGATGGCACTAACATTAGTTCAAATTATTTCTAATCGTTAAATTATTCCGTTATAGTTTCAAGGGCTAAAATTTGGCTTGAAAGTTTAATTTGTTCAAAATAAACACTATTTGAAAGATTTTATAGCAATACACATCTACAAATAGCAATAAAATTAAACAAAAACTTGAATAATTTTGATTTTAATTCCAGTACAGATGTTTGACTTGTAAAACTTGTAATTCTTTATTGCTGCAGTCTGAAGATGATTATATACTAACTTACAACATTAACAGTTATTAATGTTTTTGTTTAATTTTGTTGTTATTTGTAGTGCTAAGAATGTGTGTTTTTAGATTAAAACAACTTTTGCACTCATTATTTCAGTTGTTGAAATTTTAATTTAATCTACTTGCTTCAATGACTAAACAAGACTTTAAATTCTTTAAAGTCTTGTTCACATTATGTAACTTGTAATCAAGTTATTTGAAGGCAAGTAACTTAAAGTGAGTCTTTTGTTCAGTCATTGAAGCAAGTAGATTAAATTAAAATTTCATCAACTGAAATAATGAGTGCAAAAGTCATTGAGCATCTGCAGAAAGATTAAAGAGAACTTAGAGATTAAATCTGCTTGTGTATTACTAGAGAATAGTAAATATATTTACTTGTAGACAATGCTTGTAATTTTTTGTGATATTTAAAGCAAAATACCATGAATTTTCTTTATTTTGAAGAGCTTTTACTTGTTTATATCATTTAATAAGAATTTCTTGAGAACGTTTTGTATAATTAAAGAATTAATTAGAGTCCAAGCACTATCAGTAGTATAAAATTATAACTTAAACTTTTTTATTAAAAACATTTTTGGTCATTTTTAATTTGACCCTCTTCAGTTAATTCTTTACACATACACCAAATACAAGAGAAATTTCTTTTGTATTTGGTGTATGTGTAAAGAATTAACTGAAAAGGGTCGAATTACAAAAACGAAAAAAAAAATACAATTTTAAATACAAAATTGACAATATATTTGGATGTTTTAATTATTTATTGTCAATATATATATATATATATTATATTTTTACAATTTTAAATACAAAATTGTCAATATATTTGGATGTTTTAATTATTTATTGTCAATATATATATATTTTCTAATTCTTTATAAGAAAAATCAAAGCCATAATTTATATTCAGACAGGCCCAAAAAAAGAATACAATTGACATTTCGAAATTTGTGAATTATGTGTGTTTTCAATTTTTTTTTCGAGTGAAAAAAAATATTTGTTTTTAAGAAATTAAAATTTTTGATTAAAAAAATAAAGTCAAAATCAATTTGGTAATTTTTTTTATAAACATCTGTCTATTTTACTTCGTAGAGTACATAGTGATGATGTTAGTCCAACATCGTATTATATCCGATGTTGGACTAATCTCACCTTTTTTTGTGTGTGATATTATGTAGTTTTTAATTTGGTGAATACTAAGCGACAGGGCATTTCCGTATCCATCACAGGCTGCCCACACCCTTGGTGAGATCAGCTACACATGGAGGATGGGATTCAACGAGCTGGGCAGGAATCTCCTGAAAAAACTGCAGGTGGAATGTGAAAACCAGGGAATCGAACCCCAACCCTTAAGATGAAAATTTTAATGGTTGGAAAAATTGCTGCCTTCAGTTTTTTCATGCGATTCCAGCCAGCTCGTTGAATCTCATCATCTGCAGCTGATCTCATCGAGGGTGTGGGCAGCCGGTGATGGGCACGGAAATGCCCTATCGCTCACGATTCCATCGTGGCCATCCGGCTGATCATATTATCACAGTCTCACATTATAGTTTAGACGAATAAACTGTTTTATGCAAAATTATTTTATTCGTTTATAATTATTCAGAAGTTCAAGTAGCAATAACAAGGATATAATGAATTCTATTCTTATAGTTATAATACATGTTATTATTAGTCGGCCGGATTGGCCGCGTGGAAACGCTTCAGCTTTCCACTCTGGAGGACCCGGGTTCGAGTCTCGGGTCCCACCCCTTGAAAATATTTATCATGGGGTCCGGGCTCGGCCCGTCGATCCCCGTCCTCCACAATTCGGCTGACCCCTCCGCAGGGGTGGGCAGCCTGAGGAAGGGCTTGTTTCGCCCCGTCACTTAGTATTCTCCCTGAATGGAAAGTGGCGTCATCTGTTAACAAAAAAAAAATACATGTTATTATCTACAATTTTCAATAGAATATATTCTAGTTTATCTTGGTCTTGATTCTATTTGTAAACCAATTACAATAATGCGGAATGAAAATCATTATCAGATTATAAAAATAAATAGAAAAATAAAAATTACACATTAAATCAGCGATATTCAATGAAATAATTTTATACAAGATGAATCAGAAAGAACGCCCGATTGAAATTGGTGGCAAACACTTTATTACAATAGAACACAGCAATGTACAAATACAGGAATGTCAAGCAGGCTTGGGAATTTCACACAGTCTATGGCAATCAGATTTTGAAGATCACGTCGGGCAGATGGTGACCACCATTCTCGGAGCACTTGTGCAGTCGAGCAACGAAGTTGCACCGCAATGTATCCTGCAGCATAGCGACAGGAATAATGGCGATTTCAGTACGGATGTTGACCTCCATTTTCTCCAGTATTGCTGGGCAGGGTTCGAAGATTCGTTTTCCTCTCGGAGTTTAATAACTCCCAAGGAAAGAAGTCTGCAGTTATCAGATTTGACTAACGTATCGGCCAAGGCACGTCGCCAAATCGGCAGATGAGATAATCGGGAAACAATGAGCACAGTTCTGCCATTGACATCCGGGAAAATTCCGCCGACATCCAGGACATTTCATCTCCTGATTTGCGACTGCTTTGGCCAGTACGTTCGCTGCAGTTGCCAGATCCGGCAAATTCGGACAAATTCAGATCTGCAGGACTCGGACAACTGCAAATCTGAAGGATCGGCGAAATTCTGATAACTGCAAATCTGTTAACTAAGCCATAAGCCAGTCTACGATAAATAGAGGTGAATCGTATCTTTTCAAGGGACACGAATACTTATACTTACAGATTGAAAAGTATCTAATTCTCAATCTGTTGATTAATAAGTGGGCGAATTGAGGCTCTGTCTTAGGCCACTCATATCAAAGGAGTGCTGACTTTAGAGGATAGATAGAGGATTCATCGATAGCTTAAGCTTGTACTACCAAATATTTTCCCAGATTCAATTCCAGGTTCTCTGGGTTGGAAACAATAGCATTTCAAAAAAGCCAATCCAGTAGATAACATATAAAAATAATCAGATTAAATTAAAATACTCATCGAATTTTGAGTCGCCATACTGCAGTCATCATTTTGAATTTGGGGAAAAACTATTATCAGTTTCATAATCTATGGCTCCAAAAACATATAGAAACTGATTTTCGTGAAAATAGGACTAACAGTAAAAATCCATCAAATTTGAGAACTGCCACTTTTATTAACTTCGTCTTCAGA